>JASCZW010005132.1:0-31118 GCA_034211315.2 Aedes japonicus | reverse complement strand
CATGAACGTCCAGAGCTGGATGGCGGTGGTACAGAACTACGAGCAGTGCACATTACACAAATGAATTGTTCCTGAGGATCCCCTTGCTAACTTTTGCGCAGATAAAGTGGTAAGACTTGGCACACTTTTTGACATTTTATTTACGGGAATCAGCATCCGCTTGGACAATCGCAGTCGGGGCAATTGCATTTATCGCCACAATCAGCTTCAACACTTGACATCAGAAATCTGCTTATCTGTGGATAAATGTTTTCTTCTCGGTGAACAATGTCAGCCATTGTTTCTGCATGTATTCATAGCACCCAACGAGTTGCTATTTCGACGATCGGCGCCATCATTTTGTTGGGTACTTGCTAATGCCTTTGCCTTGCTCTCGCTTGAGAACGTGTTTTCTATTAGGTATATCGACGTTGTATGGATAAATTCTTGAGAATTTGTTCCGCGACGTTCGGTCTCTTGAAGCAAAGCCGTTTTTGCTATTCGAGACAGCTCAAGCTACAAAGTTTATTCATCAATATTAACACTATTATAAGATGAAGGTCTACTTACAATTTAGTATCCGAACGATTCGTTCAACGAACAAATAATAAATTTAGAATTTTAATTAGTAATAAGCTATAAATAGAATAAGTTTAGGAATATAATTTTATATATAATTTCAACAAAATACTTTTCTGGCCTTTGAATTTTCAATCCGACTGGCACGAAATCTAACTCACTTCTACTTGTATTCTATAGGTGACATGTTTATAGCCTTTCCTTTTTCTGACATTTGTTGGGTCATGATGTTGGCTCTTCAGAGCGAGGGTTTGACCGGCACAGTGTGTTAAAGGTATGCGTTTATGCAATTTTGAGTTGTTTATTTGCATTTCGGAAAAATACATATTTGTCCGGATGTGCGCCCGTACGTGGGGTAGTTTCGGACAGTCATGGGGCACATTCGTAAAACGAAAATAACTTACACAGATTCATGATTTTTTTAGTTTTCTACCTATTTCTAACCTACAGACCAAGGCTGAGGTCCAATGACAAAACTTATAACTCTAGACTAACATTTGAAAAGAGGGGAAAGCGAAAATGTGAAGAAATCATATTATGTTGGAGCTACAGGCAAGCTACTCTAAACTCGAAAAGTAACATTGTTGCTTTTTATAAAATTGATAAAAAATGGAATTCCTCAGTTCATCTATATGATGCATTGGGTAATTAGATCTGGCCAACACAGTGAATTTTAATATTTTCATAAGCTTAAGCAAGGAGGAAATCACTATGTTTTTTGCCAATATATTCATCAGTTGTGTGATTACCAGTCATCAACTGTACCGACTGTATCGACTTTGTACAAATATAATCATCTGAATGTGCCCGAGTGCGACCCAGATGGGCTGTAATGTAAAATCTTTGCTTTTTGGTGCTATACGGTATACCGACTGCCTGCTTTACGAGTTAACGAATGTACCCAGATAGAACCAATGGTGTCAGAAATGTTTTTGCATGGTGTGCCCGGAGTGAATCGCCCCTAGAGCTTTAATTAATAAATTGATATTATTTAGTCAAGCCCGGTTTATTTGACATGTATTCACTGTTCATTTAGCGTGTAAACAACAAACAAAAATAAGTCGCTAACTCTCACAAATTTAATGACAGGAGAGCCAGAGTATTGAGAGACTCAGTCAGTAAGGGTATTTCTACGGCGAACACTAGTGTTAAGATACGAACGCAAGGGACCCGAAGCGGAACGATAACCATGCAAAAAAATACCCGATTCAAATGAATTTGCTTGCCGGATAGAAAATTATTAATCTTCATATATAAACCGGTTAGCCATTTTGGCGTCATTTGAAACGTCGTACAGAGGTTTGGAAAAATTGCATAAAAGAAGAACTATTTACTCCTCAAACAGTTTGTTTTTGAAACTGTTTGGGTGAGAAATGTTGAATCTACTCTCTTTTAATATCGCAGTGCCACGGATGCCAAGAATTATAAATACCCATTTGAATCTGATCGCGAAGCAAAACACATTTCTCTGATATGACCGCAGATTGTATAGCAAGACCAAAAAATGATCTGCAAAATTTTGAAGTAATAGGGTATGTGTCCCTTGACTCAGCCTATTATGCAACCATCGATTACATTTTTGATTATAACTCTTAAAGTTTTCAAGCTGAGATTCAACTAGCTCTACACTTGCTAAGATAAGTTTGATAAGACATTTGGTAGTATTTATCACGAAAACTCTTTTATTAAGTCAGAAACTTTCAAGGGATATGGATTTAATGTCGGTCTACAGGCACCAAATTGGGTCTATTCTTGGATGCAACTTCGAAAATTACACGGAAGTGAACAACTATAAGATGATTAATATTGTCTCAATTGCTTTGGATTACATCGGTCATCCTAAAACCAACATAATTTTGTTGATTATTGCTAAATTAATGACACATTTTGTACAAATGAAGGAGCTAAGCTAACATTACATCCCGTTACCCTTATATAAGTAGGGATTCCCCCGTTGCGTAATATGTTAAGATGTAGGCCATCTTTAATTACAGTTCGTTCTAGATTTGATTGACGAATTGGTTGGACGTAGTTCCGAAATCTAGTGGAAATTATTAGTTTGCAGTTGCTATCCAATTGAAAAGTTTTAGTGAGTCCTCTTTTATCAAGAAAACCGTTGTTATAAGTAAGCCTAATCCAACCGACTAAATTTGTATACCAGTATCGTGAAATTGTCTGAAGAAATCCATGGTGGTTTAGCCCAGTGAGATTTTTCTGTAAATTGTATGGAATGAAGCCTAACCACAAAAAAATTAGTTCTTAGCTGAATAGGCTTAAATGTTTGCTAACAAAAACCAATAACACAATAAAAACACACAATAACTCTGTTTGAGGTTCTGGTAACTATTCGTCACATGAAAGACCAAAGTGAAAAAACGAGATTGTAATATGGTGCGTTCTTTTTACTTGAATGACCTAATATCCTTTAAGCGAAGGTGTTACGTCCAGTTAGATGTAGGAGATCGCATACGCCGCCAAAGACTCGCCAGCTTGTAGCTATGTCTCGTCTGCGAGTAAGTGATATTCCCCAGCGCATCACGGGCCATCGGAAGTCGCCACTCTTCCGAGGTGTGCATCCCGGTCACCAATTACCGGATCCATCCCGAATTCGGCCACTCACAGCATCATCATCATCAAGATGTACTACATGGCTGCAGAACACCAAGAAGCACAAGGATAGATCTTTCCGTATTATTTATAAATAGTAAGCCACATAAAACAAAGATAACTGAGCGAGAATACGAATAAATGGGGCAATAAGAACGATACCGAGTCTGGACATCTTTTTCTGGCGTCTTGTTGTGATGCAACTGTCAGAGCGAGCAAAAGCTATGGAATTTGACAGATCTATACTCGACAGAATTTCAAATCAAAACAAAGGGAACGCCAGTGCCATTCTTCATCTATATCTTAATAAATCTATTATTATAACAGATTGAGTTTAAACATGTAAACATTTCCTTCCGCTGAATGAGATGTAGTTATTGATACTTTCTTCAGCGGTTTCTAGATATGATGATTTTGCAATAACGCCCATTTAAAATTTAAATCTAGAGTTTATCATTCTATTTCATGCAAGCTGAACCAAATGAATGAAAATTTAATTGAACTGACGCTTTTTGTTTATAATTTTTGTTATATTTTCGTTTGCTAATGTGTGTTATTTCTGCAAAAAAAACGTAGGTGTGTGTTTTAAATTTAATCCTCGGATCGTCAGTGTCTACCATGGCTTTTTTCTGTGTTGAAGCATGTTATAGACAAAACATTTATCTTCAAACTACACCGTGTCCTGTCAGTTTGAACGTAGTTTTCTCGTTCATAATCTGATATTAACTTCTTGTGCATAATGTAGCACTAAGAATAACTGAAACAGCCCCCATTCTTGAATAAGAAGGGGTTCTATCTTCTATCAGAACCTGCTGCCTATCGGAATAATACAAATTCGTGTTTCGGTTGCCTGGGTAGTTCTCATGTTTGGTTGAAATTTTTGTTTCATTTGTATGAGAGCACCTCCCCCCAGTCAAAGAAGGGGTCTCGAACCACCATAGAAAAAAATCTTGCCTTCAAAAACCCCCACATGCCAAATTTAGTTCAATTTGTATGAGAGCCTCCTTCCCCCTTCTAGAGAAGAGAGGGTCTCAAATCACCATAGAAAAAATTTCGCCTCCAGAAAACCCCACATGCCCAATTTGGTTTCAATAACTTGATTCGTTCTTGAATTATTCAGAAATTTGTGTTTCATTTGTATGGGAGTCTCCCCTTTCAGAGAAGGGAGGGGTCTCTTACCTATCATAAGAACATTCTCCATTCCCAAAAAAACCCAAGACAAAACATGTGGTAAGGCATTGAACAGTTTCGAATGTGCCCCATCAACACCCAAAACGAATAACTACTAAAGAAATAAGCCTTTTGTTTCTCCATTATTATCTTATTATCACGTTTTTTCCTTGTATATCGGTTATCAACTTAGGTGGAGTAGTTATACATCTAAGTCATTCACAAAGGAATTGAAAAAATCCTCACAACTTTGAACTCATAAGTTTGGAAACATGCATAAAAAAGGGCACTGAAGATTTTCTAAAGATTTGGCTCTGCAGAGCGGTCTCTCAAGAGGACACCAGCGAGAACTAGGTGGGTGCGCTCGAGAGCACAATTCGTTTATTTCACTCGAGAGCGTGCTCTCAAATTTTCACCACAAATGCTCTCAAGAGACTCCCTCTCACACTTAAGATAAGATGATGATGATGGTCCCGCCACTTACCCCTACAAAGGTTTGAGCTAGACGATTTATCTATTAGATAATTTATTTAAAGCAATTCAACCAGTTATGCAAAAAAACGAACTGATTTCATCTACAGATGTAAACTTCTTCCAAAACTGTTCATTTGCTTTACAGCGATATAATTGTGAAAAGCTATTGATGTCAACCACAAATGTTCGCAAGTATTCCCAGCGATCGGGAAATCCTATTACAATTCAAATCACAGAATCCCGTTTAAGGACATTATCAAAAGACAAGCCAATATCCGATCCTACCCGCTACAGAGCCAATGCAGTTCCAACACTAATGGAGCCACCAGCTTAGTTTTGGGCTGACCAAGGATATCCCCAACCAGGGAAATCAAGAAAATTTCCAAACCGAAAAAATCCTGGACCGGCCCTTGTCAAACTTTTACGTTCAACCACAACAGAATTGGCAAGGAATTCCCCGACAATCAGCCAGACAACCCACTACTATTTCATGGTATCTTCTCAAGCATAAGAGGCCAATTTTTTTTTCATGAATTCAAAAAGAAGTCCTTTATACCTGTATACCGCGCGCGAGGCTCAAACAATTGTAGACTACTTTCTTTATTTTTTTTTAACTACAACAACATGAAACAAATTTCCACCATCATCACCGTGACGAACAAAATAGTTTGTAGTGTTGATAAAAGTGAGAAAAAAAAGTATGTAAAAAGAAAATAGCCAACTCATTATAATCCGTTTGTAAAAAACTTCGTCAAAATACAATCTTCATTAAAAATAAAAAATAAAAGTAACATAACCGTACAAGAAATAGTCCATACAAAATAATCCGTTTTATATCAGTAAAACATCGTCAGTTACAATCTTCATAAATGATTTAAAAAATTTGCTTACTGTTTAGCAAACAGTTTTAACGTGTGAAATACATAGTCTTTTAAATTCTGAAAGTGTTGGCGCACGTTTAATGTGTCTTGGCATCGAATTGAAAACATTTATTCCTTTAAAATATAATGAGTTTTGTGAAGCACATGTCAAAAAATTCGGTGTTCTTATTTCATCCGCGTTTCTAGTGTTGTATCTATGAATATCACTTCCTCTTTCAATTCGATCACACAAATATCGAGGCAGCAAACCATTAACTACTTTAAAAATGAACACCATAGTCACCACACCAATTCTCTGCTTCACCGATAACCATTGCAACGCGTCTAACATTAAAGTCGAGGAAGTGAATCTGTTACATCTCAAAATCAAACGCATTATTTTATTCTGCAAACGCTGTAGCCTCAGTATTTGTGTTTGATTGGCCAAAAATAAAATGGAAGGGCAAAAGTCCAAATGAGGAGAGATGATTGATTTGTATAGCTGTATTTTACTGCAAGTAGTTAAATCGTTTTTCAATCGGCATAGAATTCCATACTTCTTGGCAATTTTCTTGATGACATTGTCAATGTGAGCGTTGAACTTTAGCTTGTCATCAATAATCACGCCAAGATATTTAATCTCCCGGACGCGATCAATTGCCTCATCATAAATCGTAACTGAGACATCCTCATTTACTCGATTCTGCGATATTACCATAAATTTAGTTTTGCTTATA
Organism: Aedes japonicus; assembly: GCA_034211315.2. Classification (NCBI taxonomy): domain Eukaryota; kingdom Metazoa; phylum Arthropoda; class Insecta; order Diptera; family Culicidae; genus Aedes; species Aedes japonicus. The sequence continues at coordinate 24,712 of JASCZW010005132.1, read as the reverse complement.
TTCAATTTCAATTGCTTACATTTCAACCATCTACTTAGAAAACGCAAATCTTCGTTCAAATGGGTAACGGCTTCATTTAAATCTTTAGCTGCAATGAATAACACAGTGTCATCTGCAAACAGATTAATGTCACAAAATCGTAAAACACGTCGCATGTCATTAATATACATAATAAACAAAAGGGGCCCTAATACACTTCTTTGGGGCACTCCAAGGTTATTCCCCACGGGACTAGAAACAGAATCATTAAAAACAGTCCGTTGAGTTCTGTCAGACAAATAGCTCTCAAACCATCTGTATGCAGTACTCGAAATTCCAAAGCGCTTTATTGTTTTCAACAACAAGAGCCTAGAAATTGTTTCAAAAGCGCGTTTCAGATCCAAAAAAACAGCAACAATCGTATCTCTACTCTCTAAGTTATTTTTCCATTTAGCTAATACTAAATTCAACGCAGTTTCACAAGAATGGCCTTCCCGGTAGCCAGATTGTTCCGGTATCAACAAAGAATTACTATTTAAATATTCCAGCAACTGGCCTTTCACAACAAGTTCTAAAATTTTCTCTAATGTGTGCAACATGTTGATAGGACGAAACTCTTCGGCTTTAATCGTTCCAGCAACCTTTTGAATCGGAACAACCAACGATTCTTTCCACACTTCAGGCACGTGCCCAGTTTGTAATGATTCATTAATAAGGTCCAGTAAAATGTGACCAATGACATGAAAGCAATCTTGAATAACTCTAGCATTAACATTATCTACTCCAGCCGATTTTCCTAATGAAAAGCAAATATTTCTAAGTTCATCTATTGTGATCGGGTGAAAACCTTCACATCTGCAATTACTATTAACTGGCTGCTTAATTTCATCAGGTTCATCAACCAATTCAATAGATTGATTGATCAATGAAACACTATTGACGAAATAATCATTAAACTTAGACGCAATTGCTTGTTCAGACTGTTCTATTGTGCCGTCAAAAGTTATGGATCGCGGTTTGCAATTGCTAGGTTTTAATAAAGATTTCAAAATTTTCCATAACTCTTTGCTATTGTTTTGATGTTGATCAATTTTCCTCTGTATATATTCACAACGAGTTTTTTAATGCATTGTGAATATTTATTCCGCGCGATTGTGTACTTATTCCAATGATTCTCACTATTAGATCTACAAAATTTTATGTACCATTTGTCCCTTTTGCGTTTAAGACGCAAAAATCTAAATTGTACCAGCTGTTCGAGTTATTCAAAGAAACAAATTTTTGTTCAACTAGTTGATTTGTACACGTTCTCTAAGTGTTTGTAAGAACAGCTGCAGACTCATCTAAATTATCGGTCGCGATTGGAAAATCCACGTTTCTTTCAACAAGGTTAGAAACAGCCTGTTTTGAATATTTCCTCCAGCACTTCAATTTTATAAAAACTTCGCTATTATTTAAGTTATTCTCAATTACGTTAATACCTACTGTCTCATGGTCGGTTATTTTCAAATCAGTGTCGACAACTGAACAAACAGAATCAAGATTAGAATAAACATGATCAATTAAAGTTCTACTGTGCCTGGAAATTCGCGTATATTCATCAACAGTTTGTCTTAAATTGAAAAAATTAGCTAAATGCTTCAAATGGTTTGAACTATTATTATCACGCCAATTGCCCTGGGCTCTGGCAAAACCCTGGGCTCTGGCAAAACCTTGAGGTAGTTTAACTTCAACTACCAGGTCCCAGGGCTGGTCTGGTTCTTTACCAATTTGGAAAGAAGCACACTAGTGTTGCCAGATCAGTGATAATGCAGCCCAAAAATGCGTCTGAAAATCCTCAAGTATTTCCTATCGACAAACATTATTATACTGAGATAGTGATCGATGGTCAAGTACAGAATTTGCGAATAGTTGGAATGTTGCACTTGATCATATAAACGCAGTTGAAAAATCTGCATACTTTATTATCACAACCTAGCGCACTTTTGGAAAGCATTATCACAAGGGGAGCCTGTTCCATTATTCATCTCATGATCCATTATTCATAATATTCGGAATTATAGAAGTTTGATGTGTGAATGAATTTGTTCCTTATGTTATTAAGTTACTTCCAACTTCCAAAAATAAATAACATTAAATTTAAATAAAAAGTTAGAAATCCGATGGTTACGCGTCGATCTTTCGTTTTCAAATTGTGCGAATTGCTAAGAGATGAGATGAACATGGAAATGGTAACCCAAGATGCTATGCTTGTATCAAAGCTTTCTACCGTGAGGCGATTTTGCTTACTTAATTCTAGATACCAAGTTTTGAAGAATAGCGGAGCTCTTACAGTGCGCATCGGCAATTGACGATATACTACGTCATCAAGATGAAATCCTGTTGAAGAATTTCAAATAAAATTCAAGACAAAGCCCCCGAAACTGAATGAAAAATCCTGTCTGTTTCTAACGAAACATTACACGGAACGAATGAACTAGTCACAACAGACGCATGCTAAAAATTAAGATAAGTTTATTTATTTATTGTCGTCAATCATAAGTAGACCGTTTGTTACATTTTTTTCCTAATTCTAGTTATAATCGAAGATATAAAATACACAATATTAGACTAAGCAGCGCCTGGTTCACAATATTCATATGGCGTGTTCTTCTTCAGCGTATAGCATTGAAGTATTGCTTCAATTTGGATTTTGTAATTGTAAATTCAATTGAATCGCTATGTAAATTGTAGGTAGCCATCATCTGATTCAGAGGTCCAAATTTAGCGTAGTTTGTGCGATAGTGATTTGTGATAAAAATATTTCGATTGCGCAGTTGCCGGGAGGGTATGTAAAAATTTAATTTTGATAATAGCTCTGCTGAATCAATGCGATGCGAAACAATGCCATTAACAAACGAAATCCTTGCAAACTCTCGACGTTGTTTTAATGTTTGCATACTGATAAGCCTACAGCGAGCTTCATAGGGTGGGAGAGGAAATCTTTCCCAACCTAATTTACGTAATGCAAACAATAAAAACTGTTTTTGTACAGACTCTATTCGCTCTTCATGGATAACTGAAAAAGGTGACCAGGCTACACTACAATATTCCAGTATTGACCTCACATAAGCAATGTATAATGTTTTAATTGTGTAAGGGTCGTTGAAACTATGACTAAAGCGTTTTATAAATGCCAGCATGTTATTAGCTCTGTTGATTATTGTATTGTAGTGGTCAATGAATGTTAGTTTCGAATCCAGCATAACTCCTAAATCACGAATTCTTATGCACTTTCCTACAGACTGATTTCCTAGAGTAATCATAATGTCAGGTATGTCTTGTTTTCTGCTAAATGCTATCGCATTACATTTTTGAACATTTAACTTTAAAAGGCTTTTGTTACACCAAGTATAGAAAATATGTATTTCTTCTTGAAATATCTTGTAATCTTCTTTGCTTCTTATTTCTAGGAAGAGCTTTATATCGTCGGCATATATTAAGACTTTTACAGTTTTAAGAATGAATGAAATATCGTTTACGAAAAGAATAAACAAAAGAGGGCCTAGATGGGATCCTTGGGGGACACCTGAGGAAACTTGAATAGGATTTGATTTCTTTCCTTTAAATCTTACTATTTGTTGTCGATTAGTAAGGTAACATTTGAGCCATTTGAGAAGACTTGGCTCAATACCCAGTTTTTGTAATTTGAATAGTAGCATGGGAATGTCAATCCGATCAAATGCCTTACTGAAATCTGTATAGAGAGCTTCTACGTGGTTTCCGTTATCCATTGCAACTAACGTGTAGTTAACGAATTCTAGTAAGTTTGTATTAGTTGAACGTCCTTTGTAGAACCCATGTTGATTGTTAGTAATCCTGTTTTTGATTTGATAGAACAGCTTTTCATTAACTATTGCTTCAAAAAGCTTAGGAATGCATGAAATAATGGCAACATCCTTTCGATACATCTAATTTATTCCAATTCCACATCCTTTCGATACATCTAATTTATTCAAAGCTTCTCTAATGTCTTGTACATTCAAGCTGTTGACACTAACATCATTAGCAAATTCTGGGAAGAAATCAAAATACTCGCGATCACGATCTTCTTCCGAAAATGTGGTATAGATTTCTTGGAAAAAACTTGCAAATAAGTTGCAAATTTTTTCTGAGTTATCACCAACATTTTCGTTCAGATGCATTTTGGATGGAAAATTGTCCGATTTCAATTTAGTTTTCACGTAGCTAAAGAAATTTTTTGGACAACATTTTATTTCACGTTCAGTTTTCGAATTGTACTCCTCAAAAGCAATGTCAATAGCTAGATTAAGTTGATCGCAAATGTTCAAATAGGTGATCAGATTATCGTTACTACTATACTTTTTATAAATTTTGTGAGCTTTTTGTTTGCGGTTTTTAAGTTGTTTTATTTCTTGGTTATACCAAACCGGATGCTTTGAATTGTTTTGCCGCCTTATTTTTTTCACAGGTACGTGTTCGTGTATAATTTCAAATAGTAATTTATAAAAGACATCTACTGACGTCTCGATACTTTCCTCGTTTCTAAAAATCGTTTGCCAATCTATTCTGTTTAGCCTATGCTTAATGTTTTCATAATTTGCCGAGTGATATTGGAAGATTTCTTCGTACTCGCAGTCGTCGGGTCTTTTGCCTTCAAGTACAAATATAGATAACTCAATAGCGGTGTGAAACGCTTCATTTTTCCATAATGGAGTAACTGATTCGGTCACACAGAAGTCTTCATGAATATTTGTTAAAAGGAAATCTAAATAGCAATTTTGCCGATTTTTAACATGATTAATTTGATTGAGTCCTAAACTTGCACTTTTGTCAAAAATAAATTGTAGTGTTTCACTTTCTCCAACGATTGGAAGCAAGATGCTCTCATTTTCAATGTCTGGAACAAAGTCAATAGTACGTTGATTAAAGTCTCCATATATGTGAAGTTTTACTTCTGGGGCAAGGTTGGACAAGATTTCTTCAGCAATATTGAAAAAATTGAGTAATAAATGTATTACCCCTCTCAACATATCATAAGGTTTTAAGGTACGCATCGACAATGAGCGATTTACCTTGTCATCAAAAAGAAGTTTTGCTGGAGAACTCAAAACAAATTTCAAGACCAACCCCTCAAACAAGAAGCAAAATCTCATCTTGAAACAAGAGAACAAGTTCTGAATTATAGTTATATCAAGCAAAACAGGTATTTTGGAAAATATCGTTGATCAGTTAATCACAAGGTAATAGATTGTATTTGCAAATGATTGATGTAAACTCTTCTCCCTACAGCCTTACTTGCCAAAAATGATCCCCCCCTCCCCAATCCTGTGGGTAGTGATGCAATATCATTGTACACTTCTAGTGTGCACTAATAGTGTATCCCGCAAAATTCAAATCCCCCATGGGAAGAAACGTTGCGTAGCCCATTCAACTATCCCCTGATGTATTATGTAAGGTTTGAGTTCTTGTACTCATACTGGTGACCTGGCGCCTCGCCCCCTTATACGTCAATAAAATAAAATAAAATAAAAAAAAAAACTATTATTATCACGCCAATTGATATTAAAATCACCAGTCAATACATTTAATTTACTCGAATCAAGAAATACCTCAAGCCAGTCCTCTAAAATTTCAATGAAACGCTGGTCACTAGAACTGGGTGAATGATACAAAACACCATAATTACCCATCATCATGCCACGTACAACTGTTATGCCCAAGAACCAGTTACCATCAACCATTTCGTTGTGGCGAAGATTGAATTGAACTGATTCTTTGACATAAACTTGGTTTGTTTTGCACTCATCGTAATCGTGGTGATTTGCTCGCCAGTGTGGCAACTGGTTCATCCCCAGAGGAGGCAAGCAATATGCATGTGAGAGGCGCACTTGGGTGAAATGCCATGTATGGTTGCCACTATACGACCTCGCCGCCACTGCTGAGGAGGCAGGTTCGCGTCGACCAAAAGCACCATCGCCCCGACCTTAAACTGCTTCACACCATCGTGCCATTTCTGACGACTTTGGAGATGGTGCAGATACTCTTTAGACCACCTACGCCAGAAGTGTTGCTGCATCAGCTGGATATGCTGCCATCTGTTTAAGCGTCCGACCTTTTTGTCTTCGTATGATGGTTCCGGTAAAGCTACTGCTGTCCTGCCAATCAAAAAGTGTGACGGCGTAAGTACTGACATATCGTTTGGGTCCTCCAAAATCACGAATAAGGGTCAAGAGTTAAGAATCGCCTCCGTTTGAGCCAGAAACGTGTTCATCTCCTCCGTTGTCAGTCTGGTTTTACCAACGACTCGCTTCATGTGGTACTTCAGTGACTTGACTCCTGCTTCCCAGATCCTACCAAAGTGGGGACTTCTTGGCGGGATAAAGTGCCAAATGATTCCCTTTACCGAGCAGTCCAACTTCTGGCGATGCTGTTGCTCTTCGAACAATCCTCTCAACGCTGCGAGTTCGTGATTCGCACCCCTTAAACGTCTTCGTGCTTCTTGTTTCCGGTTTTAATTGAAACGGTCCAGCATAATCACTACCAATACGTGAGAGCACTGGAGCAGGGTTAACGCGAGCCTCTGGGTGGCTGCCCATTAGGGTGGCTCACCGTTTATATGAAAAAACGTAAACTTGACCACATGAAGCCAGAACAGCTCTTTTTTGGATCCATTTGGGGTCCCAAACAACTGTGTAAAATTTGGTAACGATTGGTTGTAAACCGGCTTCCCGCATTGCGTTTGAAATTTGTATGGAAATTAGTATGGGAAAACGTACTTTTTTGCATTTTCATCCCAAGAGACCCCATTTTTGCTTGGATCGCGTAACTAATCATTTAAATGTATAGTCCATAATGTGCCTAACAACTTTGTCGACAGATGTGCGGCGCTAAAATGTCCCTAAAAAAAGTTATAACTTTTCTAAGATTGTTGGATCGAATTAAATACCGAAAATCATTTTTTCTGCTAACACTGCCAGTGTACCAATGGAAGCCAGATTTCAATCCCCAATAACATTGGCGTTTCTTGTCTTATCGATTTGGAATGTTCAGATGAACTACTCATAAACATTTGCACAACTTTATGGGTGTATTTGGAGCCCCCTCACCACGATGAATCTCATCGTCGCCCAATGGTCACCAAGACGATCGAACACTAAAACCAAACCCTGCATAACGCAAAAGTACTGGCGACAACTCTCTGATGAGACAAGAATAACTCCCTCCCAAGCTCCCCCCCTGATCCTTCCCTGAAAAATATTACCCTTAAGCTCGAGTAAACCGCGAGTAATCGGTCCATTCCTACTAGACGTAGTATTAAGTTATTCTTGTTAAACCACAGACAATGATTATCGGCTCCGTAAAGCTAACGCAATTGAGCCTTCCAAATAAACGAACTGGTTAAAAAAACACAGAAATTATTTCAATCTGTAACTATACTTCCATCGATATTATTGAGGGGGGAGGAATCAGTATGTACCTCTTCTTCAATTACAAAAAATAAATTGAGCAAATGCTTTTGTATAGCTCATCCGAACGTACCAACTCCATTAGATGAGAAACTCCGAAGTTGGGGTGGAGAGAATATAGTATGCCTCCTCCCTTTAACAACTGGGCATATGAGATAGAGCAAATGTTTTTAAATAACATATCTAAATAAACCAACTCGACAAGATACGAAACACTAAAGTTATTTCAGTTTGAAACAGTATTTCCATTACTATGAATTGAGGGAGAGGGGGCAGGTTGGCATGGTGGGAGGGCATCTCCAAATACACCCATAAAGTTGTACAAATGTTTATGAGTAGTTCATCTGAACATTCCAAAACGATAAGACAAGAAACGCCAAAGTTATTGCGGATTGAAATCTGGCTTCCATTGATACACCGGCAGTGTTGGCAGAACAAATCATTTTTAGCAATTAATTCGAACCAACGATCTTTGAACACCTATAACTTTTTTAAGGAACGTTTTAGCGTAGTACTTCTTTCGACAAAGTTGTTAGGCACATCCTGGACTATACTTTTAACTGATTAGTTAAAGGTTTCATGCTAAACTGAGGTCTCTAGTAATGAAAATTTAAAAAAGTATGTTTTTCCATACTAATTTTCATACAAATTTCAAACGCAATGCGGGAAGCAGGGCTACAACCAATCGTCCCCAAATTTTACACGGTTGTTTGGGACCGCAAATGGATCCAAAAAAGAGCTGTTCTGAAAAAATGATCATGTTGAGCCACCCTACTGCCCATGAACTGTTTGCCAAGAGTAGGTCGATGTTTCGCACAAATTTGGCATTGGGATATGATCCGCTTGATGATTGACTTCGCCCGTAAGGGCCAGTAACGTTCACGGACGATGGATAGCAGTCCACCTTGTCCCACATGTTGGTTTTCTTCGTGTAGTTTTCGGATCAACACTTCAGTGACATGATGCTTCTTCGGCAGCAGCACTTGGTGCTTCCCGTCGTATGGTATAGCCGAGTATTTCAGTCGACCAGCTACTCTGATGAGTCCGTCCTATTCGATGAATGGTGCCAAGTTGGAAAGACTATGCCGCTTCGTTGATTCGGCCTTTACCCCCTTCAGAAAATCACCGAACACTTCCTTTTGAAGCACCAAGAACATTGGTCTGCTTTGTCAACTTCATTGGCGCAGATACTTGTGAAATCACGGTTCTTGTGCACCACGTAGTCGATGAACTTCAAGACATATGCCCAAGCTCGCTGCAGTTTACGGTAGTCGCTTACGCGGTCCAGTTTGATTCCCATGCCTTGCATTACTGTTGCTAGCACTGTCGCCGTCCTTAGTTCCGGTATGTCGGAAACCTCATCAGGTACATCTTATTCCAGCTCCAATAAGTCTACCGGAGATGCGCCTTTCGAAATCACGTCGGCCGGGCTACTTTCCGATCGAATATAATTCCACTGATAACTATTAGTCAGCTCCACGATTGTTGCCACCCGATTTGTGACAAATTGATTCAGTGCTGACGGTGACTTTTTAATACTATAGAGCTATTGCACCAAAACTTCACATCATCGAAACGAATTTTCATTGATGTTACCACTTTCGCTGTCAAGTCCGCCAGTAGTTTCGCTCCGCATAATTCAAGCCGTGGAATCGTCATCGGTTTTAGTGGAGCCACTCGTGATTTGCTCGCGATTAGGTTCTCACTAATCGTTCCATCTGCTGCAACACACCTGGTATACATGACTGCTCCGTAAGCCCGCATCGAAGCGTCTGAAAATCCAGTGAACTCGATTCTAACTGGGTTTTCGGGAATCACACAGCGCTGTTTGCGCATTTCATTGACGATAGTCAGTTGTTGCCTGAACGTGCTCCACTCCTGCAGTAACTCCTCTGGAAACTCTTCATCCCAGTTCAAACCCAGACGCCATATATGCTGCATCACCATCTTAGCTGTTGTTATTATTAGTCCCAGGAATCCCAGCGGATCGAATAGACGACCGATGTCAGACAGTACCATGCGATTTGTCAATGATGATTGTTCACTGATCGGTTGAACGAAGAATGCAAAATAATCCTCAAAGGGGGTTCCAAATCAGGCCCAGCGTTCTTATCGTATTGTTGATTCCAGTATCCTAAAATCTAACGAACGTTACTTGCAGGTTCTCTGGAAATGCCTTCAATACCTCGGGAACGTTTGAACAGAACTTGTGGACACCAAATCCTCCTCGTTCTAATAGTGACGTTAGCTCGTAATATATCTTCATCACTTCCTCCGCCGATTTTCCACCAGTTGGGAAATCGTCGATGTAAGCGTAGTGTAGTACCGGATTACTTGTGCAGCCAATGGGAAATCCTTGCCTTCATCCGTGGCCAACTGAATCAACGCTCTGGTAGCTTGATGCGGTGAGTTAGCTACTCCGTACGTCACTGCCTTCAATTCGTACATCTTGCGAGCGCCGTCTTCATTCGCCAACACTATTTTCTGCTACTTGCGGTCGTCCTTGCTCACCCAAACCTGGCGATTCATTTTAGGAACGTCCGCCGTTAGTGCCACCGGATGGGTACAGAATCGAAGAATGATTGTCTGCAGATTGCTTTGAACTGTCGGTCCCACACAAACAGTGTCGTTCAGCGAAACTTCTGATGTTGTAATGGCCGAGGCATAGAATACGAACCTTTGTTGTGGTGCTCGTGGCTTTGAACACGGCCGGATGTGGTATATAGTAACACTCTCGGCTATCCTCGTTGATCTCTTCCATATGGCCGAATGAAAGGTATTCAGCCATAAATCCGAAGTACTGTTCACGTTTAGCCGGGTCCTTAGCAAATCAACAGCTTGTCCAAACGTTTACTTGCCATCTCGACTGATTCACCTAGCTGCTTCTTGTGGTCCTTAAACGGTAATCGAACGGTATAGCGTCCATCTTGTTCTTTATTTATTTATTGGCGTCAATCAATAGTAGACCACATATGAAATTACATTACATTCTTAACATCTATGTTCGTTTCTATTTTTACAATTTTTTATTATTCACTTGCTAGCCTCAAAAAGAATTTATTTTTCAATGTTTTTCTATCCATAGTAATATCAATTATTTCACTATATGCATTCATCATTCTATTCAATGGCCCGTTTTTGGCATAGGCTGTTCTATGATTGTTGATATAAAACAAGTTTCTATTTCTTAGACCGCGAATAGGGGCATAAAAGTTTATATTTTCTAGAATCACCGGAATGTATACTCTTTGCGCAATAACATCATTTATGAAGGCTACCATTGCAAACTCTCTTCGTTTTTTAAGTGTGTCTAAATTAATTAGCATGCATCTTGAATCATACGACGGCAATGGAAGGCTCGTCCATCCTAACTTCCATAAAGCAAATAACAAAAACTGTTTTTGTACTGATTCAATACGATTTACATGTAAATTGTGATATGGAGACCAGAGTATGCTACAATATTCAAGGATGGGTCTAACATATGCAATATACAATGTTTTTATAGTGTAGGGATCCTTGAAATGAAAACTAAACCTCTTGATAAAACCAAGCATGTTGGTTGCCTTGTAGATAATGTTATTATAATGCTCCACAAAGGATAGTTTGGAGTCAAGTATAACACCTAGGTCTTTAATATGACTGCATCTTTCAACTTGCTTCTGGCCAATGGTAACTGCTTCTTGCCTTATAATGTGTTTTCTTGAAAATGATATGGAATGACATTTCTTAACATATAGTTCTAGTAAACTTTTCGTGCACCAGGTATGAAATTTATCGATTTCACGTTGAAATATTTTCAAATCAGATGCTTTACATATTTCAAAGAAAAGTTTCATGTCGTCAGCATATATTAAAACATTCAAATGATTAAAAATCAATTCTACATCATTGACAAACAAAATAAACAATAATGGTCCAAGATGAGAACCTTGTGGCACTCCAGATGTCACATTCACTACTTAGCTTAGCTTAGCTTAGCTTAGCTTGACTGACTGCACGTATCGATGGTTGTTACTCCGTGATTGATCAGAATCAGTGAAATTGCACAATGAATCAATTGAATGGGGCTGGGAGTAACCGACCATTCTCACTGTACACGTTTCAGTGATTTAATTTCTTTAATAATCAATAACGGCGCCGGCCACGTCCTTGCAATCAGGTGGGAATAGGGAAGGATAATTTGTGTGACCTTTGCTGTTTAGGGACCGTGTTTACCTCTGCATCCCCACAAAGGACACAGGAGGGTTTTCTATGTTACTTGGGTAGGGCTCTATAGATCAGGATTCACCTTGATAAGTGATGTGATCATAATAAGAAATATTACATTTCATGTAGGTTCATAATAAAGTGATATAGGGACAAAATGGATAACAATTACCTGTTTCGCTCCGCGTTTTTCAGAGCACTTACCACCTCTCAATTGACTAAAAATCCTTTGCTGGGTCTGACTGGTTAGTGTTCCGGTTCCACCAGGGTATCTGGCCTCGTTAAAATTCAACGTTCAACGACCTCGTTAAAATCATCATCTTGCTGGAAGCAGCGAATCTCGTCCTCACAGCATGAGGTCCTTCACACGTTGTCGACCAAAGAGAGTGTAGGTGGGGGGAGGGTTTCGCTTCCAATGCTCTAGAATCAGAAAGCTCCCACTGTCCTCGGAATGACGACGACGTCAAACGCGTGCCTTCTCTTCTTTATCTTCTCCGCTGCCGGAACGTGCTCAATTGACCCCGAGATGAAATACTTAAATTTTAATTATAATTTTCGGCTGCAAAACCTCACTCAATTCCGACTAGTCGACTTAACTTCACAAAACACAGTAACAACAAATTTTTAACTGTTAAAAATCAATATAAAACTATTTTCAATTCGAGGAAAAAATGCAGCTGAAAAATCAACACGTCAGATTTCTAGCGCGGTTTACTTCGATCTCCTACTCCAGATGTCACATTCACTACTGATGACAAAATACCACCAAATCTTACCCTTTGCGTTCTACCAGTCAAGTATGATTGGACCCATTTTAGTAAACTCTGATTGAAACCTAGCCTCGATAATTTAAACAGCAATAAAGGAATATCAACTCTATCAAACGCTTTACTAAAGTCAGTATATAACGCTTCAACATAATTTCCTTTATCTATTGCGTTTAAAGAAAATGTTACAAAATTCAACAAATTGGTAGTCGTTGATCGCCCTTTAAGAAAACCGTGTTGTTTGGTAGATAATAAATTTTTAACTTGTGAGAAAATGTTGTTGTTGACTATCGATTCAAATAACTTAGGAATACAAGATAATATCGCAATTCCACGATAATTTTTTATGTCAGATTTTTTGCCGCATTTAAAAATCGGCATCAGAAAGGATTCCTTCCAAACTGACGGAAGAATACTTGATTCAAGGGATGAATTGAATAGCCAAAACAAAGGTTTTACTAGCTCTTTCGATACTGCTTTTAGAAAAGCTGGCGGCAGACCATCAGGTCCAGCTCCCTTAGAAGCATCCAATGTATTTATTGAAAGTAGAATTTCGTTAAGTGATATGCTATTAACTGTTACATCACTGATTGTTTCAGGAAGGTACGAGAAATACTGATAATCCCGATCATTAACGTCATGAGTTGTGTAAACATCCTGGAAGAAGTCTGCGAATAAGTTGCTGATTTCGTTCGGAGTTTTGCCTGTTTTACTGTCTAACTGCATTTTTGATGGAAAATTATTCGACTGCTGTTTGGTCTTAACGAAACTGAAAAAAGATTTTGGGTCTAAGTTTATATTATTTTCTATTTCAATGTTGTAATCCTCATAAGCATTTTTAATTTCTAAGTTCAACTGGTCACATATGGTTAAGTATTTTGTAAGATTCAAATCATTTTTATCTATTTTATAGGCTTTATGTGCTTTTTGTTTTCGATTTTTCAGGTTGATTATTTTTCTATTATACCATGCAGCTTTAGATTTGATTGATTTTTTCCTTTGCTTCTTAGGTACTGTCGTCTCTAAAATCTCGTATATTACTTGGAAGAACTTGTTTACAGCTAGCTCTATGTTCAAATTACGAATCACATTTGGCCAATCAAAGGAGCTTAGTTTATTTTTGATAACATCGTATTTTGTTTAAAGTCATAATAAGTTTCGGTTAAATCGCCATCCAACACTGTGGTGTTGTCATGTATAAAAATGGAGTATTCAATCGCGGTGTGGAATACCTCATTTTTCCATAAAGGATCGGGTGATTTTGTCACGCAGAAATCATCGGTCATATTAGTAAATAACAAATCTAAAAAACAGTTGGTATGATTTCTTACATGGTTTATTTGATTAAGTCCCAGCTCTGAACTTTTGTCAAATTGAGTGTGGAGCGTTTCGTTATCTCCCAAAATTGGTACCAAAAGAGATTCATTTCCATCATCAACGATAAAATTTGCTGCCCGTTGATTGAAGTCACCGTAAATGTGAAGATTCGTTTCAGACTCAAATTTTGAAATTATGTTAGCAGCAATACAAAAGAACGTATCATATGATTCTCTTTTGGCAAATTCAGGAGGAAAGTACACAGCCGCAAAAATATGAACTTGAATAAAAGATTTGACCCAAACGTGGTCAAATTCCATGCATTTATGTGAATCAATTTGTTCCGATTCATAGTCGGTGCAAACTGCGATTAAAACTCCACCACCAGATTTCTTATTGGATAACGATTTGTTGCGATCATCCCTAAAGACGTTAAAGCGATCGCCAAACACTTCCTCATTTTTTATGCTGCTGTCGCTAGAAGACGCCACCCTGCATTATCAGTCTTTTTGGCGTTATTTAATTCAACCTCCAAACTGGGGCACGAGTCTGTTGTCGGTGGAAATGATGCACTGTTGTTATTAGAAATACTGTTTGTTAACAGAGCCTTTAACTCGTCAAGAGCATCAACCCCCAACACCTGGTTTGTATTGATGGTGCAATTAGTCACTGTATCCAGTGTATGCTGATTAAGCTGGCATATTCCACTGTTAATGTTATGTAGGTCTGTTGAAATTTCTGCCGTCACCGTTTTCAATGCTCCATATACATTTTCTTTCGTGGCCATTATTGCTGTATCAAGAAGCGAAGTCATGTGATTTTTAATGGCAACAACACTGCCAGCTAAACTACTATTTTTATTTATTGCGGCCAGCTCATTTTTTATCGTTGCTAGCAAAATTTCAAGTGCTTTCTCTCGGTCTTCGAGAGCATCTTGAACGGGTGAATTTTGGGATGCGAAGCGATGCACCACCTGCGTATTCTCGTCAAGTTGGTTTTTCATGGCTTTTTGTTGCTCAATAAGCTTATTAATTTCTAGCTTTACTAGCAACGCGCGCGGAATCGGCAGCTAATTAAAAACGCGTGTGCACTTATCGACGGTCGGCGATTAAGCTGGCGATTAAGTTCTCGTAGGTGTGTCTTCCTAAAGTGTTCCTCTACAAGCTTCAGCAACGGTCAAGTTCGACTCCGCACAAACGTTCTCGATCTCCCAGAATCGCATGAGCGTCGCGTTCAAAATCTCGTATTGGTGGTTTAATTGACAAACACGCAAGCATTACTTGGACTTCCAGGTCTTTACCGATCCCCCAACGACCCCTGATTGTTCTGTCTCTGTCAGTGTCGCTTCATTCTAGCCTAGTTGTAGACGACCTTGCTTGATCAGATCGAAAAAGATCTCGTTGCCGATGATCAGGTTAATCTCACCGGGTGTGTGGAACAACGGGTCAGCTAGGTTAATGTTCGCTGGTAGCGGCCAGGATCGGTAATTAACTTCGGTGATTGGTAAATTGGATGTCACTCTCTGTACAACCAGGAAGTTTAGAATGGACGAGGAAAAAGAATTAATGCGCGAAATGATGTTTGTGCTAACGATATACTTAACTCGTGTCTGAATATCGTTGAGACCACTGACGGGCAGATCGACTTGTTGCAGCTTCAGGTTCAACTTGAATGCCTGCTTCTCCGTAACAATGTTACTATCGGACCTCGAATCTAATAGCGCTCGAGATTTGCAGTGGTTCCACCTTTTCCCACCACCTACGCTGCCGTTATAAGCATAATTGTCCCATTTATTTTGGGAAATCTATAGAAGATGGGACAATTTTGCGTAGAACGGCAGTACGCCTCTGCTGTAGACAAAAGCACTTTTCGATTCACATTCCCGCTGTGGGTGCACAATGTGGCTGCGGTTTCCTTCTGAGGACCATTTTTTTATGTGTCCGGATGATCCTGCTTCGGTGGTAGCTTCTCTGGTTCGCTGGATTCGTTATGTGCATCGCTGGGATGCAACATGTTGTGGTGCTTCCGACCGCATCCTCGGATCTTGAATCCTTGTTCGGACGGACAAGCAGCAACTCGATGCTCGGATTTCAAGCAGTTGAAGTACAAATTTGCCCTCGTGACGACGGATTTACGCTCCCTGACACATAGCGCCTGGAACTTCGTGCACATGTATATAGTATGCTCTTCTCTGCATCAAGGGCAGATCTCCTTGGTAGTCTGAATAAACGATCTCGATGAAACTGGCACTGACTGCTTCTGATTCCACGGTTGACGTTGCTTGTTTGGAGCTGTTGACTGCTGTGGCGTATACTGCTGAGAGCGGTTAGGAAATCCATGAACTCCTTGAAGACTGGCATCTTGCCGGTGCCCAGTTTCAATTCCCAGTGTTCTTGAGTCTCTCGATCCAGCTTCTTATGAAGAACGTTTACGATGATAAGCTCCGATAATCCTTCCACGGCGTAACCATGACCCTTCAACGCATCAGCATGCTTGGCACAAACTTCGATCAGCTTCAAGATGGACTTGCTGCGGTTTTCTTCACTTATCTTCTAAGTCACGAATCGCATCGATATGCGTATCCATGATCAACCTTCTATCCTCGTACGAATCTTCAAGAATTTTCCAGGCCATGTCGTAATTATTGTTGTTTACAACATCCTGGTCAATCTTGTTCTTCGCCTCACCAGTGAAGCAGTTTCGCAGATGTAGTTCTTCATCGCGGGAGTTTCGTTGGTATACTTAGCCATAATACTGGTAAACAGACTTGAAACAATACCAGTTTTCTGGATTCCCATCAAAAACACAAAACGGTGCTTGTAACTGCGGCGCTTGCTGTTGGACATACACGGGCTGTTGCGGTACAGTAACCTGGTTACGGATTGTCGCTGGGAAAACTGTTTCGATCTTCGTGTTTATACAAATGTACAGCTGACTATGCATCTTCTCGAAATCGACATACTCTTTCCGTTGTTCTTCACGTTCATCCCTAGGAAGCATGGCAAAAATATCCGCATTTATCCTCTAAAAATCGTCAGCACACCTACACAGCGTTTCTAATTGTAGCTGAAGCAAATGAATGTTGACGTCCTCTGCCCGCAGCATGTCGTTCATCCGCAGCAGCTTATCAATCAGCATATTGCGCCGATCGTACAGCACTTCCAAATTCTTCTCCATGATGTACTTGGCTTCTTTTTCTTTCTTCGCCGTTTTCTGGTCGGCAACCGATTGCACTGGGATGTCACTACTGCTTCCCGTCAGAGCATCCAAAATATTCTGATGAGACACTCCCGAAACGTTTCCACGCGGAGTTTACCAATTGGACATTCACGCTCTACTTCTGTTTTTCCCGACAACAATACAAATTGCACTCGCGCACTGAATTTTCTTTTTGTTTGCAGATTCTATTGTTTACATCAATCACAATAAACTGCCGTACTAGATTGCGATGATGCCCTCGCCAACAAAATGGCGTTTTCGAACCGTGTCCACACGGGTTTCGATTGTGTTTTCAGAGTCACTTTTTCTTCATGTCACTGACACACACTCTCATTGGTGACACTATAGTCACTAGATTCATAGTCTGGCGGATACAACGACGGGAGCCAATTTGAACTGTCAGTTGGCGAAGCCAATCGAGCATATCTCGAGTAATTTATGTTAAGGGCCTAAAAGCCATTTGTAAACAATGATTTAAAACGTTGATTTCTCACAAATAACGAGAATCCCACCATATCCTGCTACTCCATATGGTAGAACTAACATTCTTCTACCAAATTCTGCTTTCATTTCACGAGAGTGATTCAAGACTCAAGAGAAATCGATATTTAAATTCATTGTTTACAAATGGAATTAAGGCCCTAACATGAATTTCTTGAGACATGCTCGATTGGCTACGCCAAGTGACAATTCAAATTGGCTCCCGTCATTGTATCCGCCAGACTATGAATCTAGTGACTATAGGTGACACATCCCAGGTCACGTCACTGTAATGCTTGGCCTAGCGCTAAATTTCGACGTCTCACGGACACTTGCTTCCGCTGGTGGCGTAGCCTTGCGCTCAACACCAGTGAAGTTTTTTTTATCTCGAACTGATTTCGACGGTGCCACGGGCACACACTCGCACTGGTGGCGTAGCCTTGAGCTCAGCACCACGCTACTGTTTCTTCTTAGCCTTGGGCCGAACTTAGCACACGGTGCTAAATATCACTTCTAGACAAAATCGTCAAAAGGTCGAAAGTAACAATTGTAAACAATGACTTAAAACGTAAATTTCCTGGAAATGCTAGGTTGCTTACATCTATATCCACTACCGAGATAAAGGTAATTGTTCCGTCCGGGGGAACGAGCAAAGTGGACTGTAACACTTTTTCGTGAGAAGGCCAAAGCTAGAGAATAAGGATCCTCGCTGGGCGCTTTGCCTTCGGTGGACACTCCGCCAGTGGAGTGGAAACACGAGCTAGAGTAGTTCGGACTACTCGTTGGATACTCGGTTTTCTTGAAGCCGTGTCGCGTTACGACTCCTGAACCTACTACTTCAGACTTGGGACACTTGCTGTGAATGAATAAGGCAACATTTACTTTTGAACACTATTTATTTAGAACTTTTACTTTTGCGTCTACACACGTTGGAATCTAGTTTCGTTCTGATCTTATGGACTGTAAACGGACTGTACGTTTGGTTGCCTTCACAAACTAGGTACAATTTTTATTGCGTGCTTCGCTATACACATGAGAAGTATATAGGAGTTTAAAAAGGGTTGGAGCTAAATGGCCTTCAACATTACTTGCGTATATATAATAGGTAGCAAAGCAAAGAAAGACACAAACAAATGTACAAGCCTAGCATGACTTCTTCCGGTACGGAACAGTAATAACTCACTGTATCTGTTCCCGGTGCTAATTTTTATGTGGGAGCAAGCAAATCCCAGAAAAATACGCTAGAAGTCATTGTTTACAAATGTTACTTTCGACCTTTTGACTATTTTGTCTAGACTTTGCCGAACCGCTCGATCGCGAAAACCATCACAATTCCTCCGATATCCGGTTCGAAGGACCAAAATGTCTTCTACAATGTTCTTTTCGGAATAATGCATGCAGAAGTTCCAATCCAAATAATACGACTTCATGGCAATTCAAAATATCCAGTCTGGTATAACAGACAAATAAAAAATTTAAAAAATCGCAAGCAGAAGGTGAACAAAATTTTCAAAATAAAAAAACAGCGATGAAGCTTTAGAGAAATATTTTGACGCTTGTAATCAACTAAATTCAGCTATCGACATTAAATAAAGTTGTACCCTAAACTCTTAAAACAAAATTGAAATCTGACAATTTTCCATCATCCATGCATCTAGATAAACGCACTGGCAGCAATTCGGAAGAAATATGCAATCTTTTGCAACATGTTTCCAGGAAATTTATACCACCAGCTTCGAAAATGGCCGGGACCGGGACTTATTTGAATTTATCAGACCGGTACAGACTCAAACACAGCCAGAATAGATGATTGTTACATTTTTACAAATTATGATCCAAATTTTCAAATTTTCCGCTTGATCCAAATTTTCAAATCTAAACTTCCCTTCGACGTAATGTTACAAAGCTGATCGATAAGCCCAAGTTGTTCTACGATTACGACGAAATGCCATGCGACTAAAAGTTCTCAACTAACTTATAGATCTCAATATATGAACAGTAGAACGGTAGTATATATCTTCTAATCTTTTAAACGTCACACTTCGAAATATTAAAAACTAATAAGTAAATTTAATTTTTCAAGGCACAACAACGGACCGTAAAATTGGAGCAAGCAGTGAAAGAAGCACAGTCTTCCGAAAGTCAGGTTTCGTGTTTACAACAGTGGATCTTCCGGGTAGACGGAATCTTAAATGATTTCATAGAAAATGATACAACGATAGAAGACGTTCCTCACGATTTCCAGAAGTTACAAGAAGAATTTGACCATCACGAAACGGTTATGGTAGAAATGAGCAAGAAAGTTGATCACTATAAGAACGAAGGGAAACTAGAGGCCGCAAATCGATACCAAGAACAGGTTAAGCTTTTGCAGGATCAATTCAAGATGTGTCTTCACAAGTTGAATCGTTTAACCTCACCACAAGCTCTGTTCGAAACAAAACTGACTCATGCACTTACAGAACTTAGGAATGTAGAAAAAAGTGCTATAATTTTGGATACAACGTCAGCTGGGCCTGCTCATGTACAAGATCAATTCCAGCACTGTTTGAAAATGTATCGTGTTTTATCTGAAGTGAAAAGTGAAATCGAACAAGTTATTCGAACTGGCAGGAAAGTGTGTGATGATAAATCTACCAAGAATCCAACTAAACTTGGCCAACGGATTGATACTTTGAAGCACTTGTACAATTCATTGGGTGAAACTGTAACTCAGTCAAAGATAGTTTTAGAGAATCTGTTGAAAGTAATGCGAAATTTGGAGGATAACCTGAAGCAAGTTGAAAATTGGATAGCTGGAAACAGTAACACTGGACAATCATCGATCGAGGAAGAACGGATTACTTCTGAGAAACTAAAAGAATGTCATGATTTATATGACGAATACACGAAAATATGTGATCCCATGTACCTGAAAGATCTACGAGCGCGCATAAATAATGCAGAGCAACGTTTTAAGGATATCCGCAGTTTAGATGTCAAACGGAAACTCACTCATATGAAAAACACTTTGCAAAACGTTGACTCTGTAGAAATTGACGTATTAAGGTAAGAAAGTTTTTCCACCTGAGTCTTCATTTTTGTGTTAATAAATCTTTTTGTAGATCAATGGAAAAAGATCTAAGCATGGTTGACACGCACAGTGACGCAGATGCCGAAGATTTACTGACAAACGTTTCTCAAGTACTACAGGTAAGCCTTTGAAATACGTTCTAAGAAAAGTAGTAATAATAATCATAAAACTAATTAATTTCCCATGCTTTTTCATTCTAACTTTCGGCTTTGGATATATGGTAATTAGACATGCTCTTCATATATAGCCTCAATTATGCAACCTTTCAGTGCACATAGATATATACCTAGTTATTTTAAATACACTCGTTGCAGTTAAAAACCTGAAATATGCTTTTTTGATATCCCAAATACAGTCCACCATCAAAATGATAGCAGAACAAAAACATATTTTTATTTTTTTGTTTTTATATTGCTGTACTCTAAGATAATCTTTTCTTAGAAAAAATATTTAATTAATAATTTAAGAACTTGAAGGATAGCGAAAGGAGGTCATGTATGGCGGAGGTCCCTATGTCTAAACCAGGGTTGTAAACGGTGATTGCATTTTAATACGTTCGCTGTATCGCTATGTGATTTCGCTATTACCATCGTGTTCTACCGTCGTATCTCCAAGAATACAAACGGTATTGAGGAATCTAGGTTCAGCAAAAGCGAGGTTGAACACCGTAGGTGGCGTACGGTAAAAATGGGTTTGGGGCTGCATGAACAAGCAATTGATGATTAATGAGCAGAACATCGTAGATGATGAGGATACTTTGAAATTCTATACGATTACTAGCCAGAATATTATTATTAATTTCACTTTTCGCAACTTCGGTGTTCAACCACACTTAAGCGTTACTTGGATTCCTCAATAACGTCGTTTGAAAGAGAAGCGACCAATGTGTTTCTGAGTTGCTGTTATTCTTATAAAATTAATAGTGGTTCGGAAAATATCGAGTCACACTGATCAAAACTATTTTGATTTGCTTCTACTTTTAGCTATAATGGGAAAATATCTTTTACTTAATTTCATATCAAAGAGTCATGTCTCCAAAAACAAATGTTTTGCAAATAAACAGCATAACCTTACGGAATAATAGATCACATAATTGTTCTCAAGGAATTTTACAGAACTAGCGCCACCTCTATGTCACTGACGTTATTAATGGTATCGATTTTGCCCTTATCGGTTACTTGCGAACTCTGTACGAATGAACTATTTCTTTAGCATTCAATTTCCTATATCGCAGCATATCTTTTCATATGCTAGTACGCTTTAAGCACAATTCGCACTTGAAAATTTTCAAATTCTAGACACCGATCAAGAGGTATACCCAACCGTAGGTAGCTCCTGAGGTAACGATATTTAAACAAAAACTGTGTCAGGTAAAAGTTTATCCCTCCGTGCTTCCTGTTCATCCAGTTCGACAGAACCGGTTTCAGTCTGTAAGTCCATCTACCATTCTCTGCTACCACCTAGTTATCGCCATTGTTGCCAAATACCGGGGTACAAGCAGAGAGATTGTCCGTCCCTGGCAGAGAAGCGAACCAGCGAGAGGAGGTCATCAGAAGATAAGCGTGATAAATCAAAACCAAGCATAGGTGCGAGCAGCTCATCAAGAAACCCGAAGAAGCATTTTTTCGTCGCCACGGGCTTGACGGCGGCGTCTAATTCGTGCGCCATCGATTCAAGCGTGATGGCGCATATGTGTGCAGACCGGACAAGTTTCCGGCTCGACGAAAGTTGCAAGCAGAATGGGATTTTAGCCGATAGCACTATAACCACAGAGAACAGACGTTCATCTTCGGTTGGCTACTTGTGCAAAACTTTTAACCGTCATTTCAAATGTATGTCGTTATGCTCCTGGTAGGCGGCGCTGCAGTTGTGGGATAACTGTCATGTAAATGTTTATCAATAGAAAGCCTACCCTATAACCTTAAAAAGTTAGTTTGTTTTTCTCTGCACTTGCTTCTTATACCTGCTGCCCATATTAACTTTTACACATGTTTTTCAAGAAAAGGTATATGGACATCAATGTCTGTTCTCTGTGCTATAACGAAGGCAGAAGGAATCGGTTCGTGCAAGGTACAGTACTTTCGGAGGGTGAGCCATCAAAAGTAACCCTCAAAAATGTGCTGTTGGTACCGAAATTCGATACGTACCTAGTTTCGGTGAAGAAGCTGGTGTCATTCGGTGCTACGGAATTTTCGACATCAACGGATGCCGTACATTGAAGGACAAGAAAACAATCGCAGGATCGACCATTTCCAGAGGACTGTACTGCATGAAGGTTGCCCAGCCGGGGATGACGGTGAAGCACACGTGGCATCGTGTATTGGGGATTGGGGCATGCTGATCATGAAGCCATCCGTGACCTCGTATCCAAGGACATAGCCACTGGTATCGACATGGGAGATTGCGGCTGTCGGGTCATCTGTGAATGCTGTGTTGAATGTACCCGAGCAAAGGATTATACCAATTTGATAGCAAGTTCTATTACCAAGTTATCATTTTTTGATCACCGAATATGTTACCATTGAGGCTGAATAAACAGCCAAAATAACAGAATGAACAACAAAAAAATACTCGTTGAATATCATAATAATAACTTATTTTGTTATCACTGCGAACAACTTGATAACAAATCCTGTATTGTAAGCAAATTTATTGAAATAATATCAAATTATGTTATCAATTTGAAATGAAATTCTCATGCTAATAACTGAAAAAAATATTTTGATTAAAAGCAAAATGTCTTGTTCTAATATGCTGGAAATATGTATAGTTTTACAATTCAACTTATAACGTTCATAAAAAAGAGTGTGTTCAAAATGATAACATATGATAACAAAATTTGCCTATAGTGATAACTAAATTTGTTATGTGATAACAGCGGAAATCAAAACGATAACTGGGATAACAGAACTTGTTACTTATATGATATCAGCTTGTTATTTTCCTTTACTAGGGTATGGATTTCGGTGAAAATTTTCAGATATCTGTATAAAATTTACCGGATTTCGGTAAAATTTTACCGAAATCCGTTAAATTGGATTACCGAACGTTCAGCTGTTCAGAATTCGGTAAAGTTTTACAGATTTCTGTATAAAAATCTGAGTGCATAGCAGCTGCATACACAGATCCCGTTAATTTTGGCGATCACGAACTGGACACTACTTCCTGGATGGGGAATCTGCCCATCACTTGTATCGCAGCCATCGCCGCTCCAGTTTCCGTTATCGGGAGGAATACGATACGGTTCCGCAATGATTGCGACGTCACACTTTGTTTCTGTTGTTGACTGCCACAACAGTTGCTGTGCTATGTCGCAATGATTGAGGTTTATCTGGGTTACCTCTGTTACTGCCGACCTGCTGTCACCTTTTTATATACAGGGCACCTGTAGCCACCCGTCATATGGTCGTTTCCGTCATCCTTTTTGCAAAGCATGCATCTCGGTTGCTTTGTGCAGTCTCTTGCAAAATGATCGCATTTCCTGCACAGATCAGATCTGTCAGGACCTTTGCAGTTCCTCGCCTGGTGACCAAATGTGATTGGCTGTTGATATAAATCGATCCAAATTGGCTATCAAGCGTTTATATAAATTTCCTTGTTTTCCTAATGAAAAACCACCAAAACACGTTGCGAGCGTTTCCAACAGGCATTTTGGCCTATACGATGTTGGATCGCCCTGAGGATTTTCTGGATTCGGAATCAACACCAGCTTCTGTATTTACACCTGTCCGGAAAATGGCCTTCCTCTAGATATTTCTGCAGCACATCCCTGAACTTGTCCGAAAATGCCTGAATCGCCACTTTCATAGTCACTCTAGGGATTCCATCCGGTCTGGGTGCCTTCTTTACCTTCAGCCCTCTCAACACTGCCACGAGCTCCTCGTTCGAGACTTGCGTGTCCTTGGCGTTACTTTTTGTTCCTCGCCGTACGGTGTTGTTGGATCGTGCGTCGGGAGAAGACCATTTACGATAACCTTCAGTTTTTCTGGACATAGCTGTGCAGCCATAGGTCCTCCCTTAGCTCAGTCAGTAAAGGCGCAGCTACAAAGTAACACCATGCTGGAGGTGGCTGGGTTCGATTCCCGGTATGGTCTAGGAATTTTTCGTTAAGGAAAATTTCTCGACTCCCTGGGCATAGCGTATGATTGTACTTGCCACACAATCATAATAATGCAAAAATGGTACCTGACATCAGCACT
>JASCZW010005131.1:0-106945 GCA_034211315.2 Aedes japonicus | reverse complement strand
TTCTTTAACTTTAGCATAATCATCGTGCACAGTAGGCTGATGCAAATTTCGAAATTTCTGCTCCTAAGCTTAATGGGCCCAATTTGGGTCCTGATTGTCCAACAAATGTGAACACATTTGGTTTAATTCGACTTTGCACGCGCTATTCAAAGTTTGTATGGGAATTAGTATGAAGAATCTCAAACTTACATTTCCAGATCCCTAACATCTTGATATTATGTCCTTAAACCAAAGCTAATATAGATTCATATAGTGTAGTGTTGTCAACTATCAAAATGCCGAAGATACCTGACATGTAAATTCACACTCCGGAAACACTGATGATGATAAGGATGTATTCTGCGTGCAGCTGGAACGTGAGTGCGAATGCTGCGCAAGTCACGACGTCAAAATCATCATAGGAGACTTGAATACCCGGGTTGGCCAGGAGGAGGAGTTCAGACCGACAATTGGAAAGTTCAAAAAAGCATCTCTAAACCATTTTGCCATTGGTTGTATTGTTTTTGCATTGTCGTTTTAGAACGGCAAAAACACTTTGGCAAAACTGTAATTTTTCCAATCGCCATTTTGAAATATGAGAAATAATTGAAATGTGCAAAAATAATTGCATAAATTTCGGTATTCTTTTATATAACCTTATAGAACTCCATAAATTTCTTGGAAATTTATCAAAGATCTTCTATTATTTACAGTGTGTCTCACAATAGGTGTCAACTTTTGCAGACTTGGTTTATTTCAGTTGGGTAATTTTAACAGCGGAATTCATTATCCCCGTTTGAGTGTATTTTTTGACAGCTTGTTGCAGAAGATAATCAGGCAATTCCGTTTGTTTATATATCAGCTACCATGGAAGCCATACCGGAGCAAGTTTTAAAATTACATTTTGCAAAAGCTTAGACCGTGTCAGATATTCAATAGCCTCAAGCAGTTCGGAGTGAGTAAGCTGTTTCGTTTTCGTACCTTGAAACGGTTCAAGGAAATTGAAATGTCCATGTTCAACACAAAGGAGGTGCCAGAACGAAGAAAAAGATCAAATGTGTGAGGGAGTGAATAAGTGCTTCAATGAACAGGCACCTCAGACATGATCTGGAATGCAAGCCGTACAAAAAAACAACGGTTCACGGGTTGACGGAGCGTCAAAAACAAGCTTAGCGTATAAAGAAAGTAGAAATATTTTGGTACGGTGACTGCGAGATTTTATTTTCGGATGAAAAACTCTTCCTCCTTCAGTCAAAAATCAACAAAATGATCGTGTGGTTGACAAAAGTCTTGCCAGTTAAACTAGCTGTAGAACGCTATCAGAATGTATCGAAAATCATGGTGTGGGGTGCCGTTTCACGAAATGGAAAACTTCCTTTCTTTTTATAGAACCTAACATTTCCCGCAACACTAAAACTTTGTTATTAGATATTATTGATTGCTAGATGAATCAGAAGAGCAGAGAATCGAACAAAGCCGAACGACAAAAACATACACAGTAAGAGTTTGACAGTACTGTGGCCATTTGGTGGTATGCTGGTTTTCATGGTAGCCAATAGGTTTTATGATGGTACTTAGTCAGTACATCTTTCACTGGAAGTATTTTCAAAATCTTTATGGTCTTACGAACGTTTTATTAACTTGTTTTTACAACCGTCTATAGAGTGGGCCACTTAGAACAAATTTCGGCTTTAAAGAAGCATAGAGGTAGATAGACAAAACAGTTTAGAAATGTGGTTTTATCAACAACACCGGTAGGAGTGCTATATGGCTGGAATAAA
The DNA here is from genome assembly GCA_034211315.2 of Aedes japonicus. NCBI lineage: Eukaryota > Metazoa > Arthropoda > Insecta > Diptera > Culicidae > Aedes > Aedes japonicus. The sequence continues at coordinate 105,185 of JASCZW010005131.1, read as the reverse complement.
ACTAAAATTGTTACTTGGGATCGACCACGTTCTCAGTTATGGACGGCACTTCTCCGATATGATCGAGAGCAGGAAGCTTTATTGTGGCACTAACATTGACTATGATAATTACCTTGGGATGGTTAAACTGTACCGAAGACTCTTTTTTATTTTATTTTATTTCATTTATTGACGTATAAGGGGGCGAGGCGCCAGGTCACCAGTTTGAGTACAAGAACTCTAACCTTACATAATACATCAGGGGATAGTTGAATGGGCTACGCAACGTTTCTTCCCATGGGGGATTTGAATTTTGCGCGATACACTATTAGTGCACACTAGAAGTGTACAATGATATTGCATCACTACCCACAGGATTGGGGAGGGGGGGATAATTGTTGGTATGTATGGCTGTAGGGAGAAGAGTATACATCAATCATTTGCAAATATAATCAATTACCTTGTGATTAATTATCAACGATATCTTCCAAAATACCTGTTTTGCTTGATATTACTAGAACTCAGAGCTTGTTATCTCGTTTCAAGATGAATTTCGCTTCTTGTTTCGCGAGTTTCTCTTGAAATTTGTTTTGAGTTCCTTAGCAAAACTTCTTTTTGATAACAAGGTAAAAAGCTTTTTAAAATATTGAGAGGGATTACTTATCTTATTTTTAACTTGCGTCTGTTGACTAGTTCACTCGTTCCTTGGAGTGTTTAGTTAGAACCAGAGATTTTTCGTTCAGTTTCGGGGGCTATGTCTTGAATTTTATTTGAAATTCTTCAACAGGACTTCTCTTGATGACGTAGTATGTCTTCAATTGCCGAACCGCACTGAAAGAGCTCCGTTTTGCTTCAAAACTAAGAATGAAGTAAGCAAAATCGCCTCTCGGTACATGATACAAGCATAACATCTTAGGTTACCATTTCCATTTTCATCTCATCTTTTAGCAATGCACGCAAATTGAAAACGAAAAAATCGACGCGTAACCATCGGATTTCTAACTTTTTATTTAAATTTAATGTTATTTTTTTTTGGAAGTTGAAAGTAACTAAATAACAAAAGGAATAAATTGGTTCTGCATCAAACTCCAATAATTCCGAATATTATGAATAATGGATCATGAGATGAATAATGGAACAGGTTCCCTTGTGTGATAATGCTTTCCGAAAGTGCGCTAGGTTGTGATAATAAACTATGCAGGTTTTTCATCTGCGTTTATATGATCAAGTGCAGCATTCCAACTATTCGCAAATCCTGTACTTGACCATCGATCACTATCTCAGATATAACAATGTTTGCCGAAAAGGACGTACTGACGGATTTTCAGAAGCATTTTGGGGCTGCGTTATCACTAATCTGGCAACACTAGTGTGCTTCTTTCCAAAATGGTAAAGAAGCAGACCAGCCCTGGGACCTGGTAGTTGAAGTTAAACTACCTCAAGGTTTTGCCAGAGCCCAGGGGGTTAAACTGTACCGAAGACTCTTCGACACTAAAAGTGTACGGTATAAACGCCGCCTCCAACCAAATGTCGCCACGGCGTAAGCGCAGCATCCTGAGGCAGTGTTGCCAGATGAGGGGATTGAGGACTGCTGGAGTGCTGTCAAAGTAGCCATAAACAACGTAGCTGAGAACATCGTCGGGTAGGTAGAACGGAGTCGACGGAATGATTGGTTTGACGAGGAGTGCAGAGAGATTTTGGTGGAGAAGATCGCAACTCGGGCGGTAACACTGCAGCAAGGGACCCGACAGAACGTGGAACAAGAAAGGTTGGACAGTTCAACAAGTTGAAGTGTAAGAACTTCCGAGCGATCACTATTCTGAGTGTCGCCTACAAAGTGCTATCTCTGATCATTTTCCATCGCCTTTCAGTAATAACGAATGAGTTCGTGGAAAGTTATCAAACCGGACTCTTCAACGACTGTTCGACAACGGACCAGATCTTTACCGTTCGGCAAATCCTTTGAGGACTGCCGTGAATTCCATTTCGAAAACACCTATTACCATTGAGGTTTTATCTTTAACCCAATAATATTTTTTATATTCCGAGAAATGTAATTCGACATGTGATGTGACTTTTATTTTCGTAGACTTCATTGATGTCCATCACTACACAGTGGTCCAGAATGCGAGATTAGCTGGAAAGACACATTTTCAGACTACATTTCTACATCTTCAGACTAAGTTATCTTCTACAACATTGTTTTTAGTAATGAGGCCCTTCGTTTGGAGTGAATGAAAACTAGGGTGGCTCATATTTTTGAGAGATCTAAAATCTTACTTTTGTATTTGCAGAACAAAGGCAAATAGCACACTACGATCATAATTAGTTGTAGTAGCTTTATTATGACTTAGCAAGTCATATTTATGTTGTCTCAACTGAATTGCAACAAGTTTGCTACTAGGGAAGACATATATCCTTTGACAAAGTTGTAGATGAAAATGGCAAGACATCTTTGCTAGTCAGCATAAGCTACGTAGGAAAAAATCCTCTAATTCAGTCATTTCAAAACCTACAGAAAAATTTATTCAATCAAAGTTGCTTAAAATGGTTTCATCTACAACTTTGCCACTGTGCGCAGCTGTTCAAATAACTCGCACTGAGGAGCAGTAGAAACGTGGTGAAAGTTGAAGCAATGGACGAAATATCCGAAATATTCATTTTACGTCACATGCTAATCGATTATAGTGGAATAACAATGGAATGCAATAACTTATCCCATTCAAACCACATTCGTAGTAGAACCTACCGAACGTACAATGAATAGCATCATATAATCAAATAAACATCACTTCTGCACAATCTTCAACCATACGCCATCGACGACTTGTATGGGCCGCTCGACTGTAGACAGTTGGACAAACATTTTCACGCTGGTGGCAACGCGACCCCTGGGCACTGAATCCACATTTTAACACGGATATAGAAAAGAAGACAAAACCCCTCCGCTTTCCCTTAGGACCCGCAGTTCATTGTTTTCTAGCACCCACACTTGCGTTGCCATTCGTTAACGATGATGGTTTTTATCCTGCACGTAATTTTGCCATGGAGCGGGGGGTGGTGGGAAACTAGAGAATACGATGAAGAGTATTTTTTTTTATTTCAATTTATAATGATTTATATTTCTTTTATTTCAGCTCCCCGGGCACCATGAGAGCGATTTTTATTCCAACAATGGGCGTGGAGGAAAGATTATGCTGGGAAGAATGGATTACCGGGGTTGAGTTATTGAGGTAAAAGAGGTTATCCCGACTGGCAGGCGAATATGGCCGGCAGATGTTGCTGTAGTGGAAGCATTTGAATACGTTCTCACCCTCTGTACGTGTGTTTGTATGTGCACACGCCTGTCTGTCTAGGCTGTCTCGTTTTCCTTGCATTTTCTATTTTCGCACCCGGTGCGGTTTATTTTGCTCGTTTGGGAAATAAGTGAAAAAATATCTGCGGAAAATTCTCCTTTATGAATGTGTGATTGATGATGCGAAGGTTATTGTTAAAGTTTTTGATCGATATTGGCGTTTTGATTCCATGTGGTAACATAAGCTATGATTACATGTGTTTAAATAATCACAAGTTTTGATTATCGCGACTCTCAGCGACGTTATTCAACATGCAACACCCTGAGCAAAAACAGCTAGAAGAATCTAATAAACATTCAAACTTCTTCCGAAGTTTAAAGTTATTCCAATCGCTCATAACCCACTTGGCACTGATTAACCGACAAACTTACAATGAACTTACCCTGGGAAAACTTTCCGCCACCGAGATGAAGACCAACACGACGATGATTACCAGCGGTGGAATGACGATCTCAAAGTGTAGCGATGTACTGTAAATGGAAAACCAAACAAAGTAAGTTATCAACGGAAAGAGCCCGTCACCGGTGGCTGGGAAAACTTTTCCCAAGCAACACTTACCGTGGAAGAACCAGAGTGGAGAAAATTATGCCGATAAATTGAACGATGAGTGCCGCCAGCAGCGGAATGGAACCATGTGGTTGCCGGTACTGAGCGTAGGCCTGCTGGATTTCGCTGTTTTTGAACCACAGCAGTGCGTTGATATCCTTTGTAGATCTCCCGATGTCCGTCGCGACTGACCAGTTCCTTCCGAAGGCGCACCTTATAGTCCTCAGTGGCGCTTTCCATCTCCTTTTCGTCCAAGCCGGCGTTTGATTCCTCGTCGCCGGTGGCTGGAGTCTGCAGGAAAATCAATACCATTAGAAACGATAAAATTGAACGAGGCTTAACCTTCGTCTCGCCATTCCATACAACATACCTTGGCGTCTTCCTCATCATCCCGAAATACTTCCGATGGCCCATCCTGGCTCGATAACAGCATCCTTCGGATCGGCAGAGCCATTCATTCGGTGCTCGGCGGGGCAGAACTGCCACGGTGGATGGAGGCGATAAATAGATAAACAGAGAAAATGGGTAAGCAAAACAATATAAAACCCCAGACCGCTTTCAAGGCACGCCAACAATCGTCGGCCTATCCGCCTTCAGACCACAGCTGGGTGGTGGTAGTTGTTGATAGGATGGTGTACTCTTTTTCAAGAAGACGGAAGGTTGTCGTGCATAGTGGGTTCATTTCAATATTTATTTTGTAAATTTTTGCATAATGGGGGTTCATTAAAATGGAATATATGCGATTTTAACTAATCTGAATAATTGTTTTTCAGGTAAATATATGGTATTGGTTATGGTATTTTTTACTATTTCCAACAGTAGAGTATTCAGCCCAAACGAAATACAGTCAGTACGAGAAAGCATCCTGTACCAAATTTTGTATGATCCGGATACTGGCCATTGTGTTCAGATTACGTTTACCCTGGTACTTCATCTTAATCGCCTTTGAAAACTAGCGTTTGATTAGTTGTCGCAAGCCTAGTTTTGTCGGAATGAAAAGAGTCCTCCGAACCGGATTTCGAATGATCCGGTCACTGACAACTATGGCTATGGTGTTCCGGTGTTCCGGTACATAATCACACTTGTCTTAGAATATCAATGGAAAATGATATTTCGCACACAAGATTTCCTGGAAGGAAAAGCAATCTACCGAACCGGATCATGGGTGATGTACTGGTCACTGTTACGGTTCTTGTTTAATTTTTTAAATAGCTTGGTTTGTCACTGAGAATGCATTATGGTCCACAAATTGCGATCAACATTAACATTATCTCAATCCGAATAACCCTATGATAACCGAACCTGCAAAAATCGGTTAAAAATGAATGTCATGGTTTTTAATAATAAGCAAACCATGAAGCGGAAAACGCTTATATAATTCAGTAAACTTCTATTCCATTCAACAAGCAAATCCATGAATGCAATCTTGCATTCATATTGATTCGAAATTTTGATTTTGATCGAAAATGATATGTAGAAGCAAAACACGGAATCGGCTGGAAATCATGCACGCGATTGATTTTTCCATCCTTGTCAATGTCATGTACAGCAGCGTATCAAAAATAGTAGGGGTGATAACGGGTGTTCAATAAAAAATGAGAATGATTTCAATACCTTTCTGTAATTGAAGTAAAGGGCGTAATTTTTTTCTCAAGAAGAATTCAAGCAAAACAATGCATTAGGTCCTAAAGTAGCATTGCAGAGACTCTCTTTGTCGACTTTCTCTTTGAGGTTCCTACGGCTAAGTGAAAACATGTTCAACTATTTTCTTCAACATACAGTACGGTAATATGAAGTGTGATTAGTGATCCAACACGTTGAAAACACCAGAAAATCGTCTAACAGACAAGTTATTAACCAAAGAGAAAGTCGACGAAGAAGAGAATCTCTGATATGTTGCCAGGACCCTGAGTGCGGTGTTTTGCCTTGCGGTGCTCTCTGGACTCCTAGAAATGGGTGACGAAAAGAAACACGCTCGGGTGCTGTCAGTTCAATCGAAGATGGCGTCGAAACAGCAAGCACTTTGCGAGCGTGCTGTACGGTTTCACGAAACGCATGGTTATCGTACATGGACACGATAGACGAATTTAAGCACTATCGTGTATGTACTAGGTTGCCTGACAAGTCCCTCTAATATCAAACATGAAAACATTTTTTTGCCAAATTCGGTTTTATTTCTCAACATACTCTCATTTAAGGTCGATACAGCGAGTCCAGCGATTTTCTTATTTTTTTTTAATCTCATCCGAATAGTACTCCTTCGAAAGTCCTTCAAAATAGCCATCGGTTTCAGCTATGAGCTCATCGTTTGAGTAAAATCGCTTACGAGTGAGCCATCTCTTCAGATTTGGGAACAAATAGAAGTAACTGGGGGCCAAGTCTGGAGAATACGGTGGATGGGGAACCAATTGATACGGAATTTCATTCAATTTTGCTTTAGCAATTGAGGATGAATGAGCAGGCGCATTGTCGTGATGATAGAGCCACAGAGAACATACATTGATGTCTATATAGCTTTGCTTGAAAACCGTGTGTAAAAGTAAATATAGGAAGCCGGTATAAAAAGCAAGTGCGGAGAAAAAAATCAAATCTTTTCAGGTTATGTGCTAGGTTTTTTATTGATAAACATTTACATGACAGTTATCGCACTACTGCAGCGCCGCCTACCAGGAGCATCACGACATACATTTGAATTTTGTCGGTTTAAAGTTTTACACAAGTTGCAGACCGAAGATGAACGTCTGTTCTCTGTAATAGAGCATACTTTTTCTCTGCAAATGTGGCCGTTTTTTTCTGGACTTCATCCTTCAAACGTAACGCTACATAGTATGCGCCTGCTATGGTTTTACTTTTTTCAAGATAGTCCATGAATACTACACCTTGCGCATCCCACAACACGGAGGCCATCGATCATCACCACAAGCCATTCGTACTAAAATTTGAAAACACTAGCGAGTGCGATGATTTGAATGTTTCGGATCCTCTACACTTTTATTTCAAACATCGCGATTTCACATCGCTAAATGAATTAATTTCTGTCGTTCGCTGGACTGTGTCTTGTTGGGTGTAATATGGAAGAGGTGGTTTCCGTCTATTATCAACGCATTTTTTCAATAGTTCGGGATGTTGTCCCTTTGAAGCAACGACGCAGATTTTTGAGGACAAGATAGCCTTAGTGGAACAGCGAGCTTCAACGGCTACAAAATCGTCTACGGAAGGCTAGAAAACGTTTTTTTCGGTCAGGGATGTACAGCGAAAAGTGGAGCTGCGTGACTTGAGAGCGAATATAACTCTTTGCATGCGCGATGCTTTAGCAACTACATTCATCGCACAGAAGAAAGATTCAAGCAGGATCCCAAATCGTTTTGGTCGTTCATGAGAAGCAGAAAGCAGAACAATGGAATTCCTCAGCGCGTTTCCTACATCGAGACAACAGCCGAAACTCCACTCGACTCGGCAAATTTGTTCTCGTCCTTCTTTCGAAGTGTGCTAAGTAACAACCGATCACCTTCGTCTGAAGCGTACCTGGACAGTTTGCCTCGATACGACTTCAACATGGCGCTTTCAACTTTTCTCAGGGGGATGTGCTGAGAAAGCTACAAGGAATAGATGACTCCAAAGGTGCTGGGCCAGATCGTGTCTCTCCGATATTCATCAAGAACTGTGCTGATTCGCTTACCGTGCCCGCCACCATTCTTTTCAATCGTTCGATTCTGGAAGGCATTTTCCAAGTGCATGGAAAACAGCTGCTGTTACTCCCATTCACAAAGGCGGCAGTATACACAACATCGAGAATTTCCGTGGCATCTCGATCTTGAGTTGTATGCCGAAAGCTTTTGAAAGCCTCATCCACGATTCGCTTTATCCTCACGTGCATCATATAATCTCCGAGTTTCAGCATGGATTCGTGAAAAAACGCTCAACTTCTTACATTAATTGTTATGTTATATATTCTCCGTGCGAGGAGTAACGATTATGATGTAGAAGGAGATGTTCGCTCATCACCATGAGGCACCAAAGAGTGAACAACAATGTTTTTGGCTAGAATGAAAGATATGAAGAGAAGTTTTTGTATAGTTCCGCTAGTGTGCGGCAGGATTGGAAATGTAACAGATGTTTTTACGAAGAATTGAACGAAGAGGGCATGTATACAGTGGTACTCGAACCAAGCGACATTTTTGCCTAACATCCCACTGCGGGGTAGGTTGAAGGAGCACGGACTAAGTCCGCCACTTCAACAGGCAAAAATGTCCGGTTGGAAGACGCTCATGTACCACTGTGAGCTTGTATAGTTATTCCTAGCGATCTATTGTGTGCACTCTGTTTACTGATGCGCACATGGGAAGGAACTCTCTCCTTTTTTGGGTTTGTTTTGATTCGCACCGACTGACGATCACTAAAGTTTTCTCGTCGTCTCCAACGTAGAGACCTCGGAACGAAACACCGTGAAGCGATGCGATATGGTCCACAGTGACAATTAATGATTACCACCATTTTTGGTTTACATGCACTAATTGTTATGTTAGTATAATGTCGTGCGAGAGTAACGATTAATGCATGCAGAACTTACCAACCTGGCGAATATTTGCTTGCTTCGTTAGTCGACGCACTGGAAAACACGACAACAAATCGACACCATGGCTATATCGATTTCATACAAAGCATTTCGATGGATCCGCATGCTGATGGTGCGATAAATTGACATCAGAATATGCGGACTTCTCTACGTTGGTTGACTCAAATTGCGATATTCTCCTACACTAACGGAGCGTTGTGCCTACGTACGCATTAATGGGACGTGCTCGGATCCATTCGATATCACGTCTGGTGTGCCTCAAGGGAGTCATTTGGGTCCACTTCTTTTTGTGCTATTTGTCAACGATCTTTGTGAAACGATTAATCGCCAAAAATAATGTTTGCAGACGACCAGTTCTACCGCGTGGTTTCATCGTTAGTTGATTGTTCTATTCAGCGACATCGAGGTATTGTTGGGTTGGTGCAAGTAAACGGCATGGAAGTCAACGTCCGTAATGTAACGTCATCACATTCTGTCAAGGAATGCAACCATCTTCGATTACAGAATGGAGATAACGAGTATCGCTAGAGTGAGCACAGTAAAGGATCTCGGTGTACTACTTGACAGCAAGCTAAACTTCTCACAACAAATAGCAGCAACGACCGCTAAAGCCTACGCGGTACTTGGATTCGTCAAACGAAATACGAAGCAGTTTGAAGACGTTTGCTTGGCGAAGTCGCTCTACTGTGCGCTGGTACGCAGTATATTAGAATAATGGTTGTTCTTGTGTTGGGCGCCATACCATGTCGTTCATTCAACGGATTGCATCCGAAACGCGCATGCTGCGGTTTGGCGCTACGCCTACCGACGTTGGCTGATAGAAGGGTTACTCTTCGCAACGGCTTTTCATATTCGACATCCTGAGTAATAAAATTGATTGTTCGGCGCTCCTGAGTAACATACAACTTAACGCTCTAGCAAGTAATAACTCGGCGTACGGATTTCCTTCGACTATCTACGCATCGTACTTTATTCGGACAGAACAACCCATTTGACGTTTGTTGCCGTAGGTTTAATGTAAAGTGTCTGAACCATTTTGATTTTAGAACACATCCAGAGACAGTGTTCAGCCTGAGCTGATTAGTTGCGTTGAAAGTATAATCTGTCTGTACGAGTTATTCGAGAGACAAGTAAACGATGAACAAATAAATAAATAAATAAATAAATAACCTTTCCTGCCGATTGTTGCGTTTTCGGGCGCTTCTGAGCACTTTCGCACGGTGAAACCCACTGTTTTGTCTGCTGCGATGACTACGGTGTGTAATAATGGATCCAAGTTCATCATGGTTATGAATCGACGTACAAACTCCTTCAGATTGAGTATAAACTGCTCAAATTCTCTGGAGGTTGTAACACGAATGCGTTTTTGTTCCATTGTGAAGCAAACGCGGCACTCATCGCGCGGAAGCATCTTCATACACAAAACTGGAATGCATGATGTTGCCAACTCGTTCCATTGTAATGCCTAAAGCCTTAGCTAGCTCTCTGAATTTCACTTTTGGATCCTCCAATACACACCATGGATTTTATCGACGTTCTTCTGTTAGTGACCTCGTTTGGGCGTCCAGAACGCGGTGCGTCAACGGTGCTCTCATCGATCACAACGAAACTACAGCAGAACCACTTATCCTGCTTGGCTTTGGTTTTGGCAGCCGTTTTCTTGTAAAAAATAGTATTTCATCAAACTCGAAACTCGGATTTTTCCCATTTTAAAAAACTTGCTGATCGGTCCCTTCTCACTGTTGTCACTAATGAATGCGTGTACAGAAATGTCTGAAATTTTGACAGCCGTCATTTAAAGAGTGAAGCTCATAGAAATGGCTGCATTGGTGATTACCAACGCCATCTGTACGGAAATTAAAGGGACTTTTCATGCAGCCTAGTATGTATATTGGAAGCTACCATCTTAGCGTGGGCCTTGCCCTGCATACGGTTCCACTCAACAGTAGACGATTTTACCACTATTGTGGGTATATTCTCAACGTTCATTTCTCTATCTTAGCTTTGTTATAACCCCTGTATGATAATGAACTACCCAGAAAACTATGACTTTTCCGAAAATTATAAATACACTAATGGTTAACCGTCCATTAAAAATGCGTGCCGTGTTCAACCAACTTTTGGCTGCATCCTTTTGTTTACATCCAAATTAAACTGATGTTGTCATTTATATCAATTTTTCGCACGGATGGTTGAAAATGCATGATCTTTCTCCCGAGCAAAGAAAACGGATTGTGCCGGTCCCGGTCCCGCTGACCCAACAATCGACAGAATGGTAAGGACTGTTTCAAGCGTCATCCTTCAGCATCAGACCGAGATGTAGCGAAAAAGCTAAGTACTTCGGCGATTATTGTTATGCATGCGGAGAGCATGAGCCGCAGACTCACTTTAAGCGATGCAGCCAAAACGAAGACACCAAACAAACTGCTGACCAAACAAGCGGGCTGTGTTATCATGGACGGTGAAACCTACTTAAAACTCTGCCGGGACCACAGTTTTATCTACTCTAAGTATTCACTAGAGTGGTACAAAAGGAACAATGTCGTATTTGTACCAAAAAAGATGAATCCACCAACTGCCAAGAGATTCGCCCTATCGCAACTTTTTGGGCTTTGACGAATGCGAAGCTGAGAAAACACATGAAAATAGTGTTGAAAAATTTAAGAAAGATTAGTCAAAAGTGGTGAAAATGGTACACAGATAAAAAGAAACATTGAATTTTCTGCGTTTCTAATGCACATAAAGGGAATGCAAGATTTGACAGAATGTAATGGGATATTCCATTGAAGCCAGATAACGCTTGAATCTATTCTTTTTTATGAAAGATTTCAAACATTGTTGTATGGCGCATGAAAGATTTCAAACAATCTCGTTGTTTACGCGTCCTTTGGTTTGTATTTAAACAAGGGGAAATTTTACACGCTTGTTAGAATTTATTATTTTTTTCTGTGTAGGAAAAACCACTGTGCAGAACCTTCTGAGTAGTGTTAGTAGAAAGGTTAAAGAACTCGCCTACCCTACGAAAAAGAGAGCATATTGAAATGAAGATGGAAAGAAACCATTGTTATTTACTATGTTTGAGAATAAAATAATAAAAACCAGTATTAATCCACCGATGGCGAGACTCAACCCTTCTAACACTTCACCATAATTACGAACTCAACGCCCTCCGCTCGTTTTCAACTTATATCTTTCAATTTCAAAGCCTGCCGTTACGCTATACGGAGCTATCAATACCTTCTCTTCATTTCTATCCGTTCTGTTCTAGCAATAAATTACTTACATTAATTGTTATGTTATATATTCTCCGTGCGAGGAGTAACGATTATGATGTAGAAGGAGATGTTCGCTCATCACCATGAGGCACTAAGAGTGAACAACAATGTTTTTGGCTAGAATGAAAGATATGAAGAGAAGTTTGTTGATAGTTCACAGCTAGTGTGCGGCAGGCTTGAAAATGTAACAGATGTTTTAGGAAAATTGAGCGAAAAGGGCATGTGTACATGGTATTCAGACCAACGACATTTTTAGCCTAACATCCCACTGCGTGGTAGGTCGAGGCTAACCGGATAAGTCCGCCACGTCAACAGGCAAAAATGTCCGGTTGGAAGACGCTCAGTGTACCACTGTCGGCTTGTATGGTTATTCTAGCGATCTATTGTGTGCACTCTGTTTACTGATGCGCACGTCGGAGAGAACTCTCCTTTTTGAGTTTGTTTGATTCCGCACCGACTGACGATCACTAAAGCTTTTTCTCGTCGTCTCTCAACGTAGAGTACCTCGAGAGAAACACCGTGAAGCGATGCGTCAGTCAGTGGCGAATCAAAACAAACCCAAAAGGACCGGAGTGTTGGGAGGGTTGAACATTTTCGGCACGAAATTGACCTTATTGTCCGCATACCACTTCAGCACGTCCTTGGAGTAGTGGCATGAGGCCAAATCCGGCCAGAAGATTGTTGGGACGTTGTGGGCCTTCAGGAGAGGAAGCAGCCGCTTCTGGAGGCACTCTTTATGTACACCTGTCCGTTCATCGTGTCCTGGGTCACGAAGGTGCACTCGCTTCCCGCACGTGCAGATGGCTTGCCAAACCAGGAATTTCTTCGCAAATTTGGACATCTTGTGAGTGCGGACATGCTCCGGAACGCTGAACTTATCCTTGGCCGTGAAAAACAGGTTGCCGGGGATCTGTTTGAAGTCGGCCTTCACATATGTTTCGTCGTCCATGATGCAGCATTCAACTTTCGTCAGCATGTTGAGATACAACTTCCTGGCACGGGTTTTGGCGAACTTGTTCTGCTTCTCGTCGCGATTAGGGGCCTTTTGTACCTTGAACGTTCGAAGCCCAGCATTAGTTTTGGCCTTCTGGACAAAACTTCGGCTTAGGTGCAGCTTCTTAGCCACATCCCGAACGGAGGCGTTCGGATTTCGGTTGAAGGCCCCAACTACGCGGTTGTGATTTTTGATGTTGTACGGAATACTTTTTCCTTCACTTCTGGGCTTCCGATCGGTGGTCAACCGTTCCTCGAACCACTTAATCACTCGCGACACCGTGGAATTCGCGATTCCCAACGTTTTAGCGATGGAACGATGCGTGAGATCCTTGTTCTCGTGATGAATGCGCAAGATTTTATCACGCACGAGCTGTTCTTTCGACTCCATTTCCGCGAGTTTTGATCACAGGACTTTAAAACTTGCAGGATGTAAATAATGCACTATGAACTGAATCCACCCAAATTTTCATTAAATTCTACCCAACGGTTAAAAAGTTAGAGCAATTTCATAGTGTGGCAATTTCATCGTGGACACCCTTTAGCGCTCTATGGGAATGTTGTAGCTTTCATTTGCCGTCAACAAAACTGAAATCGGTTTACAAATGGCTGAGAAACCGATGTGACATTATTTGTAACGCACACACACAGAAACACACACACACACACACACACACACACACACACACACACACACACACACACACACACACACACACACACACACACACACACACACACACACACACACACACACACACACACACACAGAGACATGTGCTCAGTTCGTCGAGCTGATTCGAATGGTATATGACACTCGGCCCTGTGGGCCTCGGATATAAAGTCGAGTTTTCAAGCGATCTTAACACCCTTCATTTGGTGTAAGAAGGGTAAAAATCACAGCATGGTCTTTTTTTATTTAAGAAAGAAAGTATAGGGTATGTGTCCCTTGACTCAGCCTATTATGCAACGATCGATTACATTTTTTATCATAACTCATAAAGTTTTTAAGCTGTAAACGAGATTCAGCTAGTTAAACACTTGCTAAAATATGTTTGATAAGATATTTGGTAGTATGAATCACGAAAAGTCACACAACTCTTTTTATAAAGTCGGAAACATTCGAGGGATATGGATTTAATGTCAGTCTATAGGCGCCAAGTTGGGTCTATTCATGGATGCATCTTCGTCCCATTCGATGGATTTTTTACAAAATGCAGTCTTTGGATGTTTTTTTTCTAATTTTATGAATTAAGGCATTGCTAGCTGTATACGATTTACTTAATACAACATTTCACAAAACAAACTTAAGTAAAACTGCCTCGAAATACTTAAGTGATGTTTATATAAGATTCATCATCCTAATAAAAACATTATAACTCACTATACCATGATTTTGTTCCTTCGGTTTGTGTTTAGATGAGCTACTTGAATATAAACAACCGCAAATTCATGCATTTTCACATGAAATTTTACCAATAACAATGTTTTAATATGTTATTGATACAACAGGCCATAGTTGGAAACATACAAAAAATATGTCCCCAACATTGGGTCTACGATTTTCTTGTAAAATCAATGTTATTTTAGCTATGCGAACAGTTAGTTTGTAACGTGTAACTATTTTCTGCACAGCCAGGCTGCATTACTTGCTCTATAAATTCAATCAAGCTAAATTTAGATCACTTGAAGATCGTGTAAATCATCTGTTCAGCTTAACCAGTGAAATCATGATGACCCAAAAGTTTATATTGTCTCAATTGCTTAGGATTACATCGTTCATTACAACATTACATACCCTTACCCTATTTAAATTTTTTGGAACAGTGTATACAACCCTGACAATCCGATTACCGTCTTGGCTACAGCTGATCTGACAGACAACAACAGAATGTTGATCTAAATCGATCTACCTTATCGGTTATTGCCTACATCGAAACCTTCATTCTTGCTGCCACTTTCAACCACATCACCAAGGCAGCAGATGAGAGTCAATGACGTTTATACAAGGTCCGGGCTACCACGCTCAATGCTATTCGTGAGATGTGGAAATATATTTGTGTTTCCTCACAATGTTTATCTGATTGTACGTCATTTCCCGGAATTTCATTTCCCGGAAGTTCATTTCCCCGAGAATCGTTTCCCGGAATGTAACAGTTCCCGGAAGAAGTTCAAATCAGGAAAACTTAATATCCAGCTAAAAAAAATACGTAAATTCCCGGAATAGTTTATATAGTTACCCAGTAGACAATGTTGCTATAATCACAGAGAATGAATTTGCTTATTAATGAATTCTAGCTATATAATTAATAGTTTTCTATAAATTGTATACATGAAAACTTGAAAGTTTCGTTTTATAGGACATAGTTGAACCTCGATATCAGCTTATTAAACTAATTATGCTATGTTATAAACATAATAATCATGATATTTGTTTGATCTATTTATTTCTTATATATTCTGCCAAAGGAAGCAACAGGCCCGTGATATTCAGCTTTTCTTTTTTTTACACCAAAATATTTGAAAGAACAGTCCATGTTTAAAAGAAGGGTAAATCTCCTATGAAAGGTATTTTCTCTTTTTGCATATCTCAAGTACTATAAAATGTTTGTGAGAAGCATTTATAGGAGATTCACCGTTCTTTTAAACATGAGCTATTCTTTCAAACACACTGGTCTATCCACCTCAGGCAAATATTTGCTCATTATACAAACAGTGTTCTCTTTGCTTTTCTTTCACACACTTCGTTCCTGCAGTACATTTTTCTCTCTTATCTTTTATTGATGATCTTATATTATGGTCAAGATTATAGCGTTTGTTTATTTACACCGAATCAGTCACGTGGTCTATTGGCATCTCGGTCATAATGTTTAAGAATATTTTAAATGAAATGACTAACATTTATCGTGAGAATGGCTATAGCGACGATCCACTTTTTAAAGTTCAAGATATTTGTGGTCCGGTATTTATGGCCTCAGTATATTAAAAAAAAATCTCACTTCAAGAAAATTGTGTTACAACGAGCGTTTAAAATTGACCACATTTCTATACGTGAATGGATATAGAGATCAGACAGGCTGGCTTGAGCTCATTATTGGAAGCCATAAAAGCCTATCTCAAAAGTGACCTTTCACTATTTCACCATTTCCAAGCATTTGACACTAATTTGACAGAATAAATAAAGTATTATTTTTTACCTTGTTTTCAATAAACTTCAATACATAAGAATATAGATATACTAATAAGCCATATTCTATTGTTTTATTAGTTCAAGATTTGAGAAAAAAAGAAAATTAACTTTTCCGGGAAATGATTTGCCGGAAATTGATACATTCCGAGAAATGTCATTCCGGGAAATGAACATTCGGGTGATGAAATTCCGGGAAATTACGTATAATCGTTTATCTTTCTACACGGCACAGCTGTTTATGCCAAACTATCAGTTCACAGTGTGGAATGTTATGGTAGTTTGACGTCGACGCTCGCTTGCCCAGAAATGTTTACTATATATTTGCATCCAACACAAGTAAACTGTCTGATTGGCCGGACCTTACATGAACGTCATTGCTACCGATTACCTGCCTCTTTTGGGAATTTGAGAAGGAGGTTTGAGCAACCACGGGTCGAGATCAGAATATCGTACCGAGTTAGTTGTTTTCGGTCACCGTAGAGAACGATTAGGAATAGGAAATTTTAATTTGTTAGTTTTGAGCTGTTTGTTTTGTAAATCCCTGCAAAATAGATAACTGTTGTGTTTGTAAGTACTAAATTTCGCGTAATGAATCGTATGAGTGCCACCGGATTAAACCGTAGAAGCCACTTTCACCCCACGTCCCGCTTCTAGCAAATCAACTAGCGGAAATTACCGGCTGTCGGCATGGATTCTTCAATACCAATCATCGAAGGAAGCAAGCCAGGTATTCAACAGTCATTTTATGGGTTAGTGCGAATGTTTCAACATGAATTGTAGAGGGATTAGTAAAGACAAGGTTATGCAGGTTTATGAGGGAAATGGTTGCCGTACGGCAAGGTAGCAATAGGTAACCATAAGCACGCGAAACCTGCGGGTACGTATGAATCTTCTTGTAACAATAAGATCCAACAAACCGCATAACTTATTTCGCAACACTTATCGAGCTTTTGACAGGAAAGATTATTAAAAAGGGTACGTCACTTTTACTGAAACAGTCGGACTAGAATTCACAGCATGACAATTGAATCGATTGGATAAACGAAATGATACTGTTTGTTCCCTCCGAGACCCCGGTTGTCATACCGCCATCGTCCAATTTCAGTTTGAGTTATGCAGAATAGTCAATAGTTGAAATATTTGAAAGAAACATTAAAATATGAAATGAAAATAACATTTTTTTTACATTTACAAACATTTAGCTTGATGCCTTGTTGCAATTGCAGAGGGATTTGAGTATCTTTTATGAATCTGGAAATTCAGATAATTTACGAAAACAAAATTTCAAACTTTTAAACTTTAGATTCTTCGTTCTGATTTCACGAATAATTTAAAAATATTTATCATATGTTAAACAGGATATTTAAATTATGGGCGAATCGGACGAATCAAATATTAATCCTACAAATATTGTGGCAAATGTTGACCTGCTTTTGCATGACTAGTCTCACTATGCGCTACAGTGCAATCACTCTCACCCGTAGGCGACAGATAAATTTGCCATCATCTTAGGCGCTTCACGCTAGATATTCGATGTTGGTTTCCTTGTTCGGTCTAGGATAAAATATTAGTCCGTATCTCCCACCCCCCCCCCTGGCGTGGAATGTTGATAGAAAATATTTTCCACCTCACTAGTGTCGTCTCGACCAAAGGAGCTATGCTAAGACTGTTTCACGTTGATTGTGTAGCTGCGAAATTTATGGATGCAAAAAGCTCTATATACTTTTACCCGACAGGAAGGATGTTTCCTTTTTCTACTTGTTCTTATCTGACTTTGATTTTTCCTCCAGAAAAAGTTTCCGCCGCTTCAGTTGACGTGATGTGATGTGTATGCAGTTTGGCCCGGTACTCAAGGACTCACAACTCTTGTCTTGCCAGCCGTCTGCATGGATCTCTTTCGTCCTTAATATATGTATGTATACAGCGAGCAACTAGCACTCGGCCAGGCTGGGCTCTGTGTCAAGTTTTAACCATATTAAAGCGGAAAAGTGCTGTGTGGGAGGATAATTTTTTATTCATTTAGGTAAATTTATGACATTACCTGGGAGAAATGGTTTACACTTCCTTCGTTCAAGAAAATATATAATCAAAGCAATTGTCTGGGCTGATGTACAAAAAGTAGGAGCAATTTTTTTGATTCAAACGAAGCGTGTGAATCTCGCTTCTCAGAATTTGCTATAAATAACTCCCTGTGTTAAATGTTGGGAAAACTGATTAGTTTAATCTACAAAAATAAAACCTTGTTCGACACATCTTGGTTTCGTGTTTGCAACAATGGCTTCCTTTCATGACTGGCAGATATTCAACCGAAAATATAAAAGCAGAATAATTAATCCTTTTCTCCTGACATGCCCAAAAAACGTATTAGTTAGATATAAGAAAAGAAAATACATCCTTTGGTTGTTATTGATGTGCAGGTTTATTTTTGCAACTTTCCGAGAATCGGAAGATTGATTGGACGCCAATAAAAAAAATCGGAAGTGAGAAAAAAACAATCAAGGAGTGCTGTGGGTTTCTATTTACGTCTGCTGAGTATCTTTCACAGGCCTCGAGGTCAGCAAGTGATCAAATAAATTCAATCAGGAGTAGTTGTTCTCGGCTGAGCACTTGGATTTATTTCTTTGTTTTTGTATAGACAAGAAGATAACCTTGGTAGTCCGAAGGATAACTGAATGTCCGGTTGATGGTGACTAGGAGGGGGATGACTCAATTATTCATTTGTTGGTAACCAAGCTCACATTTTCGATTTCTTTAATTAGTCATTCAGGTTGAAGACAAAGTTGATACAAGATGCTAGAAGGTAAATTTTATGGTTTCTGACAACTTTGTTGGTCATGCGCCTCGCAACAATTACAAAACTGTCTTGATAGGTACAGTCTTCTTCAATAAACTTACAGCTCTTGCGATTTTTCGGGTGTTCTTCTGTAACATTGGAAGCTGAATTTTTAATGTATTTCATTGGTTCTTTAAAATTGCATTTAAATAGCAGTTCAGCTTGAAGAAACAACGGCATATTGTCTTTACTCCCCGAGCATGAGAAAATAACATATGAATGCTTAATTTTGATCTTGATAACTGGCCTTGGTATTAAAGAGCGCAGCATAAGAGGTAAAATACCTTAGCAAAATACCTATGGATTGGGAGAAATTTATCTCTAGAATAACAAAACTATGATTTAGGATATCTGGGAATACCTGAGAGGTACTATTTTGATATTGTCTCACCTCAATTTGGTATTCGCATAACATTGTGGGAATAGTTTTGTGATATTACCCTCAGATATTTTACTTCCCGAGCAGGAAACAACAACATATGAATACCTAATGTTGCTCTTGATAGCTGGCCTTGGTACAAAAGAGCTCAGATTAAGAGGTAAAATACCTAAGCAAAATACCTAAGAATTGTAGGCAAAATATCTCTCGAATAACAAAACTTGTTATTTTGGATACCTGGGAATACCTGAGAGGTACTATTTTGGTATTATCTTACCTTTGGTATTTGCATAACATTGTGGGAACAGTTTTGTGGTATTACCCTCAGATATGCACAGCATTCACATAACATAGCCAAGTTAACATGATCCTTAATCATCCTAGAATTTAAAATCATTGTCTACAAAATCATTATAAAATCTAAATTCTTAGGAGCGAAATCTTTTTCATTCGAACGTCCTTGCGATGCCTACCCGATGGAACCTTCCAAATGAAATAATTCTGATGAAAATCTCTAATCAGATTAATTAATCGATTTAATGAGCATTGATTCTAAGAAGAAATTATGCAGTGAAGCCTTAATCGTAAATATTCATCGATAGATTCAGCTAATTTTATGTTTTTTGGTACATCAACTTAACTGTCACAGGAGGAGTAGGCTGTGCTTTTGATTGAAAAAAAAAAAACGCTTTCTTTCTTCGTCAAAGTTAAAATCGTTAAATCAACAGTTTTGTAGAATTTTCCTCTGAGCAAATCCCAATTTGCGTACCAAAGCTAAAAGGCTACTATTACGGCACTGAGTTGCTCGATAACAAAAATTGAAAATTCATTTAAAGCCGAGGAGATATTTTTATGTGAATTTTTGGACATAGAAGGGGCTTTTGACATTTGCACAGATGCTTTGACAAAGAAATGGTGGATCGCGATTGGTAGTCAGACCAGTGAGGGGATGCCCACATGGTGGAGTTCTGTCACCCTTGCTTTGGTTGCTAGTAGTTGATGATCTTTTGAAAAAGTTAACCGATCTTGGATTTGAAGTAGTTGGATATGTCGATATCATCGTGCGCGGAAAGCAAGAAAATATAATTTGCTGCCGAATGCAATCTGCGTTGAATCTTACTGCAAAGTGTTGCAAAAAAGAAAGTCTGAGTATTAATCCCTCAAAAACGGCATATACCGTTCACAAAGCGAAGAACAATATCGTTGCCTAAACTGACTATAACTGGGGTTTCAATTGATTTTTACAAACTATCTCGGTGTTACTCAGACACAGTAGGGCACTCAGCTTGGAACTCACACTTAGAGAGTGTTACTAAGAAAGGAATAAATGCTTTTTGAGTCTGCAAAAGAACATTTGGTCTGGAGTAATCTGTCCAAAAATGAATAAATGGAATACCTGTAACTGGGCTGCAACATCGGAAACGAGTCGCAAAGGAGCGTGCGTCCCCGCAACATAGCTCTGGTCTCACAAGTTCCTCACCTCATGCGTCCACGGGTCCATAGATGACAAATACCGCCAGCTAAGGGTTGCGTACTTAGCTGGAAGTGCAGCCCGGGCAACTGCCGTCCTTCTGACTTCAGCTAGATCGGAGGAGGTGCGTGCCGAGCGTCTGTCCGCCACCAAAGAGGTGCGGCTCAAACAGCGGCTGAGTAAGAAACGCTGTATCGCGTCAACTATACATTAGGTGGCAGTCGCACCAAGGCGATATAGGCAGCGCGACCCGGGTAAGGAAGGTGCATGCTGAAATCTTTTTTTTTTTCCTCTGTTCGGGACATTAACCACTGCGACCAGTAATTTGATCTATTGTAGTATATCACGTAGCCTTTGTTTAGGGCATGTCGAATTACTTCATCACTATTGAGAAATGATGAAGTATTCGGTGTTGTTACAGTTGTCATAGTTTGTTTTGTTGGCAATGAATCAGGTTTAATTGAAAGGTTCCGCTGTTTAAACCCTTTGTGAGCGACAGCACTCTTCAAAGGCGCGCCCCTTTATCAGTCAAAACCGGATTCATTGCAAACAAAACAAACAATAACTCCGATAGTGACCATGCATCAGAACCCTAGTCATAACCAATTCAAACTATGGAACATCAAATAGAAAATAAGAATTCACATAAATGAAAACTAACCATGTTTTCTTTATTCCAAGCTCATCCTCGGTGGCGCAACCCGAGTCTTGTCACTTTTCACAAGACATAAAATGTAATAAGGCCAATTATACGTTCCTTTGACTACAAAAACAAATATGTTCACTAGTTTGAATTAATTCGGACTAGGGTTCGGTGGTAGATCTGATACCCCGTAACGCACCACGAAAAGGGGATCTACCAGCGTTACGGGCTATGCTGAAATCTTACCCTATTAAAAAAAATGGAAGTAGTCTTTATACGGTATATAATTTCAGATCATCCATTGAGTTCTCAAGTATTGCATATTTAGTAATCTTAAATTATTTTTTCCTTCGTGACAATGATAATGCAGTTCTGTCTACAATTGCAGCAGGACCACAACCAGCAGACATGCAAACAGTTCAGATATAATTTTTGTTATCATTTTGTATTGTAAAACTAGAGTAGTATTGGTATTGTGATCACATGTTCAAATTTCAATGCATAATAAATAAATTAATTAATTTAAAAAAAACGGAAAAATGAAAAAGTATACCGATTGACAGGTAGGTAGGTAGACCAGGAAAGGTAAGATTATTATATAGAAAAATGCTCTACATTATTATATGAACATCACTATATTATGCATTAAATAAAAAGGGTTGGGAAGGGACCATCAGAGCACCGGATTGAAGCGATTTGGATGGGGAGAGTGGAATTGCCAACTCCCTGTCATTAACATTTCGTGAATTGATGGCGAGCTCTTCTACCCACTCATTGGGAAGTCCTCACGTTTAATGACTTATTCGACATTAGGTTGTAAGATTCTAGCATTGGAAGGAGATTCTCATTATCCCGCGGATTACGCGTAAGTGTCTCTGCTTACGAGTCCGCCCATCCGTTTTTGGCCCTTCAGACAGTGTTAAATTGAATACAGGCAGATGTCGAACTTGATCAAGTCATTCAAAGAGGACGATGCCTGCAACGATGAGTGGTATCTTTTACACATACATTGGAATACCTGTAACTAGAAATACGCGTACCTGTCATGATAAGCAAATGTGAGTTGGAATTAAATGGAAAATACATATTTTTCTTCTGATTTCTAGTTAACTCGGAATGGTGCAGTCAACGGTAAAATGCTGACCCAGATGCTGATGGAGCCCCATTGTCTTATCGTGGATGATGAGCCTTGCATCAAGGTGGACTTCCTGACGCCCAGCACTAGTTTGATGTTTCGGAGGAGGTAAAGATGCTTTGGAAATCGAGTGCGCCGTTTGTGACACTCCCGTGGCAACAGAGTGCGCCATTTGTGACAACCGGGACTGTAAACGGGGAGATCTACCTTAAGGAGTGTCTACAGAAGCGACTGCTTCCTCTGTTGAAGCTACACGAGGGCCCTTCGATCTTCTGGTCGAATCTAGCTTCATGCCACTATTCAAATGTTGTCTTGGAGTGGTACGAAGCCAACGGGGTCACTTTCGTACTCAAGGGCATGATCCTCCCCCCGTCATTGCAAGGAACTAAGGCCTATCGAAAAACACTGGGCTATTATGAAGCAGGGCTATCTGAAGAAGACGTGAAGAAAACGTTGGTTTCCGTACACAAAAAGGTGCAGAATTGCACAAAACCTAATGAGTGGAGTTAAGTGTCAGGTGCGAGCGTACGGTTATGGTATTGAAGTTGTATGAATTAAATATGTCAAAAGCTTTAGGTCTGTATCCGCAATCCGGACACTTCAAAACATGTATAAAACATAAATTTCGCCTTATATTTCCATCGTAGTTGTTTGATTCAGATTCATGAAATGTGTTTCAACAATTCGTGAAGACAAAACATAGTTATTCGGTATTTGCATAAAATTTTCGAGCTCTGCGCTTAACTCCGTCCATTAGGGTTTGTACAGACTCTTCAGAAATCGTAGAAGCCGTCTTTGTCAAAATTTGCTGGAAGTGTTTGATGTTTCTGATTCCTTGCTTCTTTCCAGAAAGCTTCCGCTTCATTAGAGCCCAATATCTCTCGATTGGTCGTAGCTCTGGGCAATTTGGCGGGTTTGAGGTTTTTGGTACAATGTTCACTTGATTTGGTACCACTCCATCACAGTTTTAGCATAGTGGCATGATGCCAAATTGGGCCAGAACAAAGGTTTTTCATTGTGACTTTTGATGAAGGGTACCAATCGCTTCTGCAGAGACTCTTTCTGATAGATCTCCTTGTTGATTGTGCCTGTAGTGACGAAAGATTTACTCTTTTTGCCACACGTGCAAATTGCTTGCCACACAAGGTATTTTTTGGGAAATTTTGATGCCTTCTTAGTTCTGAAATGCTCAACTGTAGCATATCTGGCCATAGCAGAATAAAAAGCCAGCCCTGGAAGCTGCTTGAAATCTTCCAGGACATAAGTTTCATCGTCCATAACAACACATGAAAACTTCGTCAAATATTCGCAGTACAAACGTCGAGCCCGTGATTTTGCTGCCAAGTTCTGTTTTTCGTTGTGATTTGGAACTGTTTTTACTTTATACGACTTAAGTCCCAAACGTTGAATTGATTTTTGGACAAAACCAGGTGACATCCCTATTTTACGAGCCACCGTTCGAATGGAGAGATTTGGGTTTTTCGTAAATATCCTTTTCACCTTTTGGTCCTTGACAGGATCCGCACGTCCAATGTTTTTGTCACTTCTCGGTTTCCTCTCCACCGTCAAACGTTCCGAAAATGATTTGAACACATCGTGAACAGTGGATTTAAGCAAATTCAATGTTTTTGCAAGGTCCCGTATTGACAAGTCAGGATTTACCGAACGCCCGTACAAAAGTCGCTCGCGCACTTGTTTTTCTTTCGTCGCCATCTTGAATACTAAACATGTAATGTAAACATTAATCATAGTCTTTTTCATCATAGACTCTCAGCTATACCACGGTGAAAGTTTCCATTCCTACGTGCAATATTTCAAAAGTTACAATGATTTAAAGGTGTCCGGATTAATGTGGATACAGACCTTATGTCCATTATATTGAACAGAAATTCACCCTTCTTTATCAAGCTGCGTATTAGCAGAATGGCAATGATTTATTGCAGGTGGATTTATTTGGAATACATTGTTGAGCATACCCAAAGTGTGCTTGTGTGAATGAGGAAGCCATCTGGGATTCTTTCCTGTGTGTTCTTAAAGGATTGCTGCAAACATGTTTTTTCTATAATTGCTGGCCAATGGGTATTATGCACAGAAAAAATAATTAATTTTAACAAGCGTGTAACATTTCCCTTCGTTTAATTGCAAAGCCAAAGGAAACGGTAACAATGTTTGCATTCAACAATGTTTGCAATCTTCCATACAACAGAGCTTGATTCAGGCGTTATCTGGCTTAAATTTACATGAAATATCCTATAATTTTCTGCCAAATCTAGCATTCCCTCTATGTGCATTAGATAACGCAGAAAATTCAATGTTTCTTTTTATCTGTGTATTGCATACACACGCACTCTCACTGCTCGAAAAAGAAGTGGTAATTTCTGTTTAATATCATACACATAAATGGAGCGTCACAAAACTAAGAAATTAACAGTGTAAGTCATGTAAAGTTTTGGGATATTCCATACATAGCCGATAATGTTGTTTACAAAAGCTCGTTTTTATTACAACTATTTTATGCAAGTTGCTGCTTCGTGTGGAAGTTAATATAATTTTACATTCTCTGATATTTTCATCACCATGAAAATTCAGATTTTCTTTCGGTGCATCTACTTATTAAATGTCATACCATTTTTGCCGTAAATCCTTCATTTTCAAAGAACGTAACAAGCCAGATTCATGCTGCTCAATACTCAGGCTCACTTTTTTTTATCCGTCCATATTATTAGGTATCGCGTGTTTAGAGCTCCTAAAGTTCAAAAAACCAATATATTCCTATGCCTATGCCAAGCCTTGTTTTCTTGTAGCAAGCATCATATAAACCTCCTCTCTACTCTCCCCAAAAGGAAAGGCTTTTTTTTTATACGACCATCGAATGCGATGGACAACAAAACTGAAATCCATTGAGGCAACTTTAGCTGGGTATCACATATCGATACATCAACTTGACATTGAGAGGGCGGTGCGGTGGAGGGGTAGCACGGTAGGGAAAAACGGTGGAAAATAAACTTTCGACCAATGCCCCAGTTGCGTGTTTCGAAAAGCGATGTCGAGTAATGTGCTGCGGTTGGTGCATGTGTCCACTGGAGTTATGGGCACCTCCATTGAAGTCAAACTGGATAATCCACAAAGTTACTCTCCATTTGAAAACACGTGCTTTACAACCGTATAGAGATAGGAGGGACGATAAAATTTATATTGTTTCTGTGGAAACTCTGGCGTATAGCACTTTTGGACTGATACATGTTTTGTATGGCTGTATACAAACCTACATAGCTAAATAATTGCATCTCTAGAGACTAATTGCACTTATAACCAAATGCACTTAATTTAAAATGTTATATTACAGGCAGTGGGGTGTCAATTCTATCAACATAAATCTTTGGAAGGAATCTCGTCATATGAAATGCAGAGAGAGTGAGTAAAAACGGGACATTCCTATATTGAAGACCGTTACAAGTGGTTTGCAGTCAGGAAGTTGAGGCACGTCTTCGCCAGATGTGAAGTCAAAATTAGGATCGGCAGAATGAGGAGGAGGCTGAAGAAATTTCGCCAATCATCGCGTGCGTGTTATCACGGTAGGTTAAATCGACTCACTTTACCGGAGAATCTGTTCGAAGCGCTTCTATCTTATCGAAAACGATTTGCGATTCCGGTGCTTTTGGTCTCTTTCAGCCTACCTGTCTGTCTTCTTCGAGGAAGAGTTCCATCATTGGCGGTGTACACACTCAGAAATTATCTCTGGTTTTCAGCGAAATTTTAACGGCTAGGGTCAAAACGCTTTTCAATACCCGTTCAACCCTGTTAAAAAATCCAATTTATTAGTCAAAATAACCTGAAAAATAGTTCCGAAACGACTAAACTTAATTGCCCTAATTTAATTGGACAGTTCAGCTGTTCAGCTGTTTCCGGTTAAAAATTGACAAATACTGTTCAAAAATTCCTAGTGTGTACAATGGGTATGGTTGCTTGGGT
The DNA here is from genome assembly GCA_034211315.2 of Aedes japonicus. Taxonomy (NCBI): domain Eukaryota; kingdom Metazoa; phylum Arthropoda; class Insecta; order Diptera; family Culicidae; genus Aedes; species Aedes japonicus. The sequence goes on along the minus strand of JASCZW010005131.1, from coordinate 78,837 downwards.
GAAATTATGGAAACATGAAATCGAATTACGTTCAGCAAACTTGCCGAACAACTCTTCAGCGTCGAAGTTGTGTTTGCCACCGGTAGGCAGAGTTTTCGATCGCAAATCAATCACGACTGTGTGCATTTCAGTGGGAACCCGTAAAGGAAGAAATGTGAGAAGGGTTGAGAGCAGAGGGATTTAAAGCCCCGCGTGATTGGCAATCGTAAACTGTGAAGAATTTAGGCTCTTACATAAGAGATCCGATTTTTATTTTGATACAGAGATAGAATCCTACACGAAATGCACTCAACCAAACTAATGTCCCTTATGTTATTATTTTCCCACATTTTATGCGATTACGATCTTATCATTATCCATCCGCTTTTCGTCGTTAACGTTGCTGAGAAGAGATAACGATGATGAGGTCGTGATGGGAAACGCTGACATAGAGGAAAGTACTTTTTAAGGCGAATGGTTTGATACGCTAGTTTCGGATTAAATTCACCAGGCAAAAATATCGCTACTCATAGAATATACAGCAGATTAAGTGAAGCTCTCCGTTCATTCATTCAGCAAATAATTAAATCAAATTCGGTGGGGATTGATCCTACAATATTCATGATTAGTGCTCTGGAAAACTCATGGAAAACTGTTCTAATCTTCCTGATCATAGATCATTGCAAGAGTTCACCACCCTACCGTCGTCGGTTGAAGCAAAATATTGCCTCCGTATTAGACATTTATTAAGAGCCCATAATATTTTACTTACCGGTTTCAGTACTTTGGTGATAAAAAACGTCTTCAGACCCGCTATTCGCAGCGCCTCTTCGCGCTTTTCGCCAAACGCTGGTTCCACTTCGAATTCCCCATTGAGGAAGCTCAACGTTTTTTCCGACAGATGAACCCGGCTGTTTGATGTCAAGGAGTATATCAAGATGTGGGCGTAAAGTAGAGTGTTTTTTTCCCCGTTATGTTTGCCACCGAAAATGCCAGAATCGTTATCCGAAATGCGCGTGCCAACATAAATGTTGTTCCGGGGAAAATGTATGCGTCAACATAGTCGGAGATTTGGATAGGATTTATGAAATGAAATAGAAAGAAAAATATATTTTTTAAGTACACTTTAATATATTTGTTGACATTTATTGGTTAACTTAAGTATAGGAAAGTGTTACATTAATTTTTATGTTATATATTCTCCGTGCGAGGAGTAACGATTATGATGTAGAAGGAGATGATCGCTCATCACCATGAGGCACCGAGAGTGAACAACAATGTTTTTGGCTAGAATGAAAGATATGAAGAGAAAGTTTTGATAGTTCCGCTAGTGTGCGGCAGGCTTGGAAATCTAACAGATGTTTTATGAAAATTGAGCGAAAAGGGCATGTGTACAGTGGTACTCGAACCAACGACATTTTTGCCTAACATCCCACTGCGGGGTAGGTCGAAGTACGGACTATGTCTATGAAATAACTCCTAGAAACTATTTCTATCCTATTGTGGGACATATGCCAACTTGTTTCTGGAACGGCCATTCTGTAACAGGTTCCTGTGGGGCCTCGAGTGGCCATGAACATTTTCAGTAGAAACCGCTGGCAATATAGGTATCAAAATTCATGAAATTTCACCAGTAGGCTATTTCTCAACGTTTAGTGGCAATCTGATGATTTGTCCTCAGACCGGTTTTTCCGGAACAGGTTCCCATGAGGCCTCGATTGGCCATGAACATTTTTAGTAGAAATCTCTGGCAATATGGGTATCAAAATTCATGAAATTTCACCAGTACGATATTTCTCAACGTTTAGTGGCAATCTGATGGGTTGTCCTCGGACTTGTCAATCCGTAACAGGTTCCCATGAGGCCTTGATTGGCCATGAACATTTTCAGTAAAAACCCTGGCAATATGGGTATCAAAATTCATGAAATTTCGCCAGTAGAATATTTCTTAACCATATGATGATTTGTTCTCGGACCGGTTTTTCTGGAACAGGTTCCCGTAGGGCCTCGAGTGGCCATGAACATTTTCAGTAGAAACCCTGTCAAAATTCATGAAATTTCGCCAGTAGCATATTTCCCAACGTTTAGTGGCCATATGATGATTTGTTCTCGGTCCGGTCAATCCGGAACAGGAAATTTTACCAGAAAGCTATTTCACAACACGTTGAGAAACGTTGGAATTTTGATAACCACATTATCAAGGTTTCCTTCTTAAAATGTTCATAACCACTCGAGATCATCAGATTGCCACTAAACGTTGATAAATAGCCTACTGGAGAAATTACATGAATTTTGATACCCATATTGCCAGGGGTTTCTACTGAAAATGTTCATGGCCAATCGAGGCCTCATGGGAACCTGTTCCGGATTGACAAGTCTGAGAACAAATCATCAGATTGCCACTAAACGTTAAGAAATATACTACTGGAGAAATTTCATGAATTTTGATACCCATATTGCCAGGGGTTCCTACTGAAAATGTTCATGGCCACTCGAGGCCCCACGGGAATCTGTTCCGGATAGTCCGGTCCAAGGACAAATAAACAGATAGCTACAAAGTGTTGAGAAATATCCTACTGGCGAAATTTCATGAATTTTGATACCCATATTGCCAGGGTTTCTTTTTAAATATGTTCATGGCCACTCGAGGCCCCACGGGAACCTGTTACAGAATGGCCGTTACAGGAACAAGTCGGCATATTGCCCACAATGGAATAGAAATGTTTTCTTGGAATTATTCCATAGATTTTGACATCCACTTCAGGAAATTTAATAGTTGTTTCCAAATAGTGCATCCGTACCGGACCACAGTCCAGGTAATCCAGATTTACGAGAAACAGATGAGCTCAAATGGTCATTGCAGGCCAGTGCCAAAAGAATTAAAATCGGTCAATAATAGCCAGAGTTATAATCATTTGAATTTGGTGGGTACCCGGGTACCCTGTCGATCACTTAAAGGTGTTTTTTTGTCGATCACATAAGGGTTAAAGCTTTTTTTTGCACCGATATTTCAGCAAGGCCAATATTGGGTGAAAATGGGAAATACTCACGTTGGTGCGTCAACTTTGATGCCAGCTGTAGTCCAAACCACTTAGTGAAAACAGTTCAAATTTTGACCACATGATTTTCTGTACTGTTTTAAGCTATGGAGGAATTTTTGATACGCTACCTAAATTTTTCACAGAAATACGGATTTTTGAAATTGCTATGTCCAAAAATAACTTTTTTCATATATGTTACGATAACTTCAAGTTTATAAATTTTGTGACATGCAGCGGGTGCTGCCTAGGATAAGGGGGCTTAGCAGTTGCTGGACTCTGTTGAGTTTCTTCCAAAAACTCCACAAATATCTGAGAGCAACCCCCTCAAAGTGAGTAAGCCCGCTATAAGGGTAACAGTTCCAGACCTTCACCACCAACCAGCATCTGTTCTCCATGTCAGAGGCGGCTAAACGGCGTCTGTTCACCATGTTCGGGGTGACCGATCATCGTCATCGTGCCAGCGTCGGACTCTAAACAGAGCTGTATACAATGGTCCTCCGGCGAGACAGGGGGTTAGTGTAGGCCCTACAAGCCAGCCGTAAAAAAATAATAGCAATGGAAGCACACGATGTAAGTACGGAACGGAACAATCGGCATAGACCTAGGCAACGAAAAATGACTAACGATTGTAAAATCGGAACATGGAATTGCGAGTCCCTAAATTTCTCGGGAAGTACCATTCTTTCCGACTTACTGAGATTTGCTGGAAAGAATCGTACGCATAGCGACGGTTATACCATCTACTAAAGGTGAGGCAATACACGCGAGCCGGGTACGCTTTTATCGTGATGTGCGCATGCAAAAGCGCGTGATTGGTTGAGCCAATCGACAACAGAATGTGCAAGTTGAGAATCAAAGGCCGGTTCTTCAATGTCAGCATAATCAACGTGCACAGCCCTCCCACAGGAAGTGGCGATGACGACAAGGACGTTTTTTTACGCGCAGCTTGAACGGGAATACAAACAGTTGCCAAAACCATAACGTCAAAATCGTCATTGGAGATCTCAATGCTCAGGTCGGCCGGGAGGAGAAATTCCGGCCGGTTATAGGAATTTTCAGCGCACACCAGCTTACGTACGATAACGGCCTCAGACTCATCGATTTTGCCGCCTTCAAGAACATGGTCATACGTAGTACCTACTTCCAGCATAGCCTCCACCGGAAGATCGGATATTATCAACGTCGCGGCGCCAATATCAACTCAGACCACTATCTGGTAATGGTCAAAGTGAACAACATTCGATACCGGCGCCCGCCACGGTATAATCTGGAGCGACTGAAGCTTCCCGAAAACGCAACAATTTACGCGCACAGCCTTAAAGCAGCGTTTCCGGAAGGGGGAGAGCTAATCGAAGCCCCTATTAAGGACTGCTGGAGTACCGTCAAAGCAGCCAACAGCAACGCAGCGGAAGGCGCCATAGGGCTTGTGGAAAGAAATCGACGGTACGATTGGTTTGGCGATGAGTGTCGAACGGTTCTAGATGCGAAGAATGAAGTGCTGCAAGAAGAAGAAGAATGATGCTGCAGCAAGCAACTCGTCAAAATGTGGAGCGATACAGACAGAAGCGAAAACAGCAAACTAATATCTTCTGGGATAGGAAGCGTCACATGGCGGAGATGGAGTGCGAAGAAATGGAGCAGCTGTATCGTTCTTAAGATCTGCGTAAATTCTACAAGAAGCTCAACGCATCCCGTAAAGGCTACGTGTCGCGAGCCGGAATGTTTCGGGATAAAGATGGAGGTATCTTGACGAATGTACGTGAGGTAATTGAAAGGTGGAAGTAGCACTACGATGAACACTTGAATGGCGCAGAGACGGAATACCAAGACAGCAGGAAGAATGGCTTCATCGGTATGGTGGACGAGGGTGACGGACCAATGTAACAGCCAAGAATAACAAGGCAGCTGGAAAGGATGGCATCGAAGCGGGACTTATAAAAATGGGCCCAGATAAGTTGGCGACTGTCTGCATCAACTGATAGTTAGGATCTGGGGTACAGAACAGCTATCGGAGGAGTGGAAAGAGGGAGTTATATGTCCAATATACAAAACGGGTAACAAGTTAGAATGTGAGAACTATCACGCGATCACTATTCTCAACGCGGCCTACAAAGTTCTGTCCCAGATTATCTTCCGTCTATCTATCGCCGCTAGTAAGCCGATTTGTGGGAAGTTATCAAGCCGGATTGGTAAACGGTCGATCGACAACTGACCAAATTGTTACGTTGCGGCAGATCCTCCAAAAGTGTTCCGAATATCAAGTCCCAACACACCACCTATTCATCATTGGTTTCATCAGATCTTTAGTTTCATCAGATAACAACTTCAGCAGAGAAATTTTGAGACGCATTGTTACCGGAAGTTGTGGACTCCACAAGATCTTGAGGTCTGGTAAACTTCACCCCCGTACAAAGTTTACCATGTACAAATCGCTGATAAGACCGGTAGTTCTTTACGGGCACGAGACGTGGACAAAGTTCGAAGAGAACCTGCAAGTCCTAGGAGTTTTCGAACGACGCGTGCTTAGGGCCATCTTTGGCGGTGTATGTGAAAACGATGTATGGAGGAGAAGGATGAATGGTGCAGCTCAATGGTGAACACAGTATCTAGAAGGTCGCTAAAGCTGAAAGGTTGCAATGGGCGGGACATGTTGTAGGAATATCGGACAAAAACCCCGCAAAATGGTGTTTGCCTAGCATCTGACCGGTACAAGACACAGAGGAGCGCACCGAGCTAGGTGGTAGAACCAAGTTTAGCAAGACCTTGGAAGTGTGGGACATTCGAGGAACTGGACCCAAGTAACAAAAATTGTTTCATTGCATGTTGTTTTGCTTCAATGTTGCAAATGATTATGTTGTCATTCCGATGATGGGAAACCTTTTCCGGTACTACTGTAGAATAGAAATAGCGCAGAAGGTGGAGCTTACAAAACATAATTTATGTCTGACAATGGTCCAAAACAAAAAAATATAAAACTTCAGTTGAACAAATTTTTTCCGGCAGCAAAAAAGCATCCATGAACCAGGGGTTTATACCGTGAACGCCAAGCTTACTAGGTCAGTGTTCTTACCGCTCGACCATTTCGACACATGAGATATGTATTAGACGGAATCCTCTTAAACCTTACCATCATCCTATTCATCAACCAAATAGGGGACTTAAAAATGCATTCACTTTAATATAATATTATTCAAGCCAGGGGTAGAAGTTTAAATTAAAAGCATTTGCTAAACCAAATTATTGGTCGATTGCGACTACGTTTTGTTGATACTTCACGTTGTCGTACAAGCACTGGCATCAATCATAATATTCGGTCATACAAGCGAATAGTAACTGAAATTGAGAATATTTCATTATTCTATTTTTTTTTTATTTTCGTGATTATTGAGATTTTCAGTCCTGAACTGGTTCATCTCCCGTCGTAGTCACTCAAATACATTTTTGGGTACTTTCGTAACTTATCTGGGGTGAGATTCGAACTCGTGACTTTTTCGTTAGAGGTATGGATGTTAACCACTACGTCGGGGTCGCCCCCGTTCTCATCATTCTAGCATACTAAAGCAAAGTTGAAAAACTATCTTTTCCTGTTCAATATGGCTATAACAAAACAAACCTGACTAGTTTTGATATGACGTTTCTCGCATGTTTGCTGTTTGAAATACGGAAGACTTGTGTTGATACATTTATGAAACATAATATTCAAACAAGATTATCAGACGTAAACAAACATGTTTTAACTAAAACACATAGAGCACATGTATGACAAATCATTAATGAGCTAAATGAATCTAGATTTGAATTGCATGAAACGTACATCTTCATGACAAAACTAGTCATATCACACTGTTATAGATCTACAGCATGACACGTGACAAATAAAACTTGTTTTCGGTGCTACTTGGGGAGACAAGCAGCCCTCAATAGAGTTTTATGGAGAAGTATCGTGACGGTCCTAATAGGACGTTGGACCAGCATAAGGAAGTAGGTAACTAATTTTGAAGCATTTCACCTGCCGTGCAAGGATCATGTCGTCCAGAAAGACGCTGTTGACACTACCTCAAAAGGTGTTACATTTTCAAGTTTGCTTTCTCTTTCTTTCAGCCATGTTCATGTCTTCTGTTTTGTATGGTATCGTTTCGTCTTTTTGTTATTTAGTTTGTCAGTGTGTTTGTTCAGTATTTTGTAGTTTAGTTCGTCATTTATGTGCTGCGAAAGTCTTTTTGAGCAGTTTTTCCGAATTGAAAATACGTTTTCATTATGTCGTCGAGATATTTGAAGTCTACCAGTTTTAGTTATGTCTAAAGTTACATGTCTCAGTAGTCCCAAACAGTGTTGGAAAAATCATTTTCAAAAAACGTTCAATCTTTACTTAGTGCAATGATATATCACCGAGAAACTTCGCACCTGAAGTTCGCGAACGAACTCCAATCTAAAGTTCAAGAAAGCGCTGAGTGAGGAAACGTTTCAGTTCTCATCGCGAAAGATCTTTTGTTCCTCCATCCCACAACGTTTCACTCGTATTCGAGATCCGATTCAACCAAATATCTCCTCGGCTTTGTTCTTTTTCTCTAGTGAGTATGTGTAGGCAATGTTCACGTGAGTTATGATGTTTGTTTTTTTAAGTATTGTGCCGCCGCAAAAGTCGAGTGGTAGGAAACTTCTGCTGGAATGGCGTGATGCATTGAGGACAAATTCAATCCAACAATCCACACAGTCATCATGCGGGATGTCATTTAAGGGAGGTATCTTTCTGTCTAGATTTCATTTCCATGAAATGCGTTTGCTTTTCAAGAACGAATGTGGTTTAAAGATATAGAGTAAAAATAGACCTGATTTTATTCGTATCCTCGCGTCGGTGATTCGAGTAGAAAAAGATCGCGATGTTTCATTCTCTCATTTCAGAAAGTTCACTCAACGTTTCGGCGTGTGAAACAAGCAACGGGAAGTTCGCAAGTGAAAAGATAGCGCACGATGAACTGATATTTTTGTGAGAATTCCAACACTGGTCCCAACAATATATTTTTTATGGTTTACTGATGGGACTCATGAGAAAGAAGTTTCCTTTTGAAGAATTTAGGAGGTTTTTGCGGCTCTTTATGTAGTTTTCTCAGTAAGTTGGTGTTACGGTCAAGAGGGCATTCTTTAACTTCTTCAGTCGTTTATAATTTAGCTAATAGATGCCTAGAATGTGCTCTGAAATTTATCGATGCATATCTCGTCTTACCTCGTTTGATTGACCTATTCTTTTGTCCACCTTAGTCAGTTCTTGTTTTCTGCTTTATTCAGTTAAATTTAATAGTTCTATTGTAGAAAAGTTTACGTTTACTTGTCCGTTCGTAAGTCGTTTAATCGCTTCAAAGTCTATTATGCATGTGCAGGTAAAAAATAATTATTTGAGTTTTGGTCAGCTATAAAATTCACTTTTCGTTGGCAAAGTAAAGCTTCATCACGCCTATTCCATATCTATGATTGATAAATTATGGTGATAGAAGCCGTTATAATATGGTTTGCACAGCATTGTTATGGCTGCGTGGTATTTTTATTATGGCTGTTTGCAATGAGAAATAACAAAATAAATGGTACCACGTTTCTAGTTTCAATAAAATTTCTACTCAATGAATCCAACAGTCGATTTCCTAGGAATGTCAATAGTCTTGAACACATTGTCTATCAATATATATCTGACTAAAGGGTGTTTCGATCAAAATTTGATCGACTTATACTTTAAGCATTTCCTCTCATCGTGCTTTAAACATTTTTGCACACCCCTCATTTTGAATTTGAGACTAGCTAGCTAGCCTCTATTTTGATTTTGAGACTAACACTTCAGTAATCAAAATATCGTTGAAGGAAGAGAAGCAACGCATCAAAACTTTGCGCGTGCATGGCGAAAATGCAAACTACTCTCACGCCAAGTTGGTGAAATTGTTGAGTGTGGCTAAATCAACTGTTACCAATCAGGACATTTATTTGAGCGAGTGCCTTCAAAAACGTCTACCGCTTTTCCTGAAGCAACACAATTGTTCCATGATATTTTCGCCAGTTTTGGCATCTTGCCATTACGGAAAAAAGGCCCTGGAGTGGTATGCTGCCAACAACGTTCAAGTGGTGCCCAAGGACAAGAACCAGAGCTCCGCCCAGTCGAACAATATTGGACCATCGTCAAGCGGAACCTTAGGAAGAAGCTGTGAGCGAGAACAGTTCAAGGCAAACTGACGTTCTGCGGCGAATAAAGTGGACAAGGAGACTGTACAAAATCTTTTGGCAGGTGTTAAACGAAAGACCCGGCAATTCGCTTTCGGTAAAAAGGAAGCTTAGCTGAATATTTCTCCTGTATTCTGTATTAACTGAACATGAAAAAGAAAAATAATTTGACTTATTAATGAAAACTTTGACCGACTCACACACATTACTGTTTGACCAAATTTTGATCGGAACACCCTTTAACTAAATTTATATTTCAGCGTGGCTATGGCTCATCATGTCAGGGAACGCATCAGAAAGGTGTTGCAGCCAAGAAGAAATCATCATTTTTACTGAGGAAGGAGCCGAGCTAGACTGCATAAGTATTCAAGGCTCCCAGACAGTATGTTCGTTGGATCACTTCTAAAATCAGTGCATCAATGCCAGATATGTGACGCGGCATTAAATTAAAATAATCAACATTTGATACTACCACGTCAGAAAATGACTTTGGTTGCCATCTCAGTGCTAAACGCGTAGGCCCTTCCATCGGGACCACATCACATATCCAGGGGGAGCGACTTTAATACACTTAGGACAAAATTTAAAAAAAATATTTTAGCGCCCTGCGAAATTAAACAACATAATCATTTAATATTACTGTAAGAATAAATTGTTTACTCATCTATGTATAACAGGGGTCTACTATTGTATGACGTCAAATAAATAAATTTGAATATAATATAATAAAATATAATAATATTTGGAGTAGGATTAACTTTTTTGCTATCAGAAGAACGTTAAATCATTATATCAAGTCACATTAGCAAATGCCATTAAAATTATTGATGATATCTGCCACAGCAATTTTTCTACGTCTCAAATTGAAAGGCAACCCAAAACGTTCACGGCTTCCCTGTTTTACGGCACGGAAAAACAATAAAACTAAATTCAATCGACTCACTTTTCACGGCTGGATATTTTTTGTGCTATTTTATGATCGGTTGTAATCAATCATCACAACGCAATATAAAACTTTTGTAGCCACCATTAAAGCCAACTAATCATAGATGCATTAAAACGAGCTGACCATAGTCAACAAAAATTGACATATTCCTGGTAACTAATGTTATCCTAGTTTTCAATATCACCGTGCCTAAGACCACTGTCACTTACCCCGGTTTTCCGCTGGATTCCATCTTGTTGGCCAATTCAACATCCTTGGAGTACACATCAAACTGCCACTGGCGTTGACCAAGGATTCCCGCCAAGATAGCTCCTGTGTGGATTCCTACACGCATATCAACGGGAGAATTTGTCTTCTGTTGGACGTATCTGTCAAAAAAAAAAAGAGGGAGAGAGAGAGAAGGTCACCATGGCGCTTTCCGCCTCTAATTAGTACCAATTGGTACTGAGCTCATGCTTGCTTCTAATCCAATTACACTCACTTGATTGCCTTCACCATGGACAGACCCATGTGGACACAGAGAACGGCGTGGTCCGGCCGTTCTACAGGAGCTCCACTTATGCAGTAGTAGCAATCGCCCAGGATCTTTATCCTTAATTGCTGGTATTTCTGTAATGTTGAGAATGAGAGAGATAAGAAGAAGAATAATAAACTACAGTAATAAAACTTGTTTTGAAAGTCCAATAAAAGTTGGCGGGGTGCTGCGAAGGCATGAAGACCTCCTACCGTCGATTGATGACTAAAGGGACTTTGAAGATGCGACAGTTAGTCAATTCGTTTTATCCCTTTTTGCTTAATAGAGAAGGTAGATACACAGTTCTTACTTACTATTACGTGATGCGAATGAAATTACTAGAGGCAGTTCTTCGAAAAATGACTCTGATACAAACATTTATGTTCAGAAGCATCTTTCAATGTTCGTAATGCTCCATGTTTTTGGTGGAAAACGATATCAACGCAAGAATCAATTTTGAAAATCAAAGAGTGTCAACATGTCAAACTGCTGTTCACAACTCATCCGTTTATTTACCACAGCCTTCTTCGCATCATTGCATGGTCATGCCACTGGAAAATAAAAAAAGAAACTGCCGAGGATAAAGCACCACCTTCTACTTACCTCTGCTAGACGATCGAAGCGTGCGAAAAGTTCGTTTAAAATTTTCACCAGATCCTGAGCCGAGTAGGTGGACGAGATGGCGGTAAATCCGACGATATCAGCATACAGAATGCTGCAGGTAAAAAAAAAGAAAGATGAAATCAGTTTAATAAAAAACCAGAAAGGACGGAAAATGAGGAAAACGAGAAAATGCGACTGAGCAACATGGGGAACGAGAGGATATTTAGTGAAAGCTTTCGTCTTGTTCCACAGTTGAATAGCTCAATGACGACGGGTCCGAGAAAATGTGCTTAAGACATGAATATTAGACTTGACAAATCGCCCGGCGAGATTATGGAAATTTATTCCTCCTGTGGCAGTAACGGTAGTTGAATTCGGAATGGCTTTTCTTTTACAGTGTTAATTTTGTGTTTGCATATCTGGATCCTGACTAGAGATTTTAATTTTGATTTAAAATGTAATGACTGGATATAAAAGCTGGCAATATGTACGTCAAAACAATGTGTTATATAGGAGCAGAAATTGAATATGGTCAGCGTATGGAAAACAGGTCGATAAGAGGCTCGGTTTGTTTTGTTCGAGTTCTAAAAGTTGGTTTTGCTTGATTTTCAATTTCTAATAAACCGAAAAATAGAAAACAAATAGACGATAAATAGTATCCCATGTGTCTCAATCAAACACAATACTTTTTGAAAATTCCTTTAAAAGCATCCCTAAAGTTGAGAAAAGCTGCAATGCTTTCAACTTTCAACGAGCACCCCCAAAACCAAATGTAGACAGGCATTTCAGAAGAAACAAAAATTATAAACTATAATAATGTTTGCATTTTAAAAAATTGATAAAAATGGCTGATTTTTCATGGATTTACCTTCACCCGCACTGACAAAACTACCCATGCAGCATCAATCATAGTAACCCATTGTCGTGACCTGACCGAAGTTTTCCGTCTTGATAATCTTGATAATCTGTTGCTGCTGCTACTAGTCCGTTGCTGTCAAAGTTCGTTACAAGAATGAACTGAATCAGCACAGCTAGCTGGTATTTATAGCTAACGGTCTCCCATGTTAATGCATTGTGTTGGTTTTGTTTACTGTCACAAAGTGAGGAGGTTTTCGCATAGCTTACTGCAAGTTTTATTTCGTTTCACGCTCAGTTGATTATACTCAAATCAGATGATTATACCCAAATCGTAAGGTAAATTTATACACTTAAAATCCTTCAAACTATTTAACATTTGCTTCACACATACTCTCTATACTACAATCCCCCCCTCGTCTACTCTGAATATTTTTTTTTTTTGTGTTTTTATGTAAAATGTGTTTCATATTCTTTAATATGTTGGTTTGCATACGCAAGAACCCAGCTTTTTTTTTTTTAAATTTCATTTTGAAGTTCAACATTAAGTTTTTTGTATGAATGTAATAATTATTTTTTTTAATTTTTATTTTGTGTAGCCATCAACATGTTTCTCTGCGGTTATAAGTTATACAGTTATTTTTTTATTTTTTTTATTTATTTTTTTTTGTTTTTTTTTTTTTTTTTTTTGCATTACCAGACTGTTTGTTTGAATAATATTTATTATATATATTCCATCTGATGAATTACGGGGTTCCAGCAGCAAGAAGTCCCGCTGACGAAGCATTCGTACAGGTGCGTAGAATAATACATCATGGGTGGTTCTATTGTAATGGTTTTTTTTTTCTTTTCAATTCTATCGAGATTTCGTCTCAAAATATCCGCAAAGGACTAATTATTTTAATTTGATTAACATATTTTGTACAAAAATTCACTGTATTTATTAATTTCTTCTTCTCGAAGCCTGAGCTTCCCTTTATGAAGACTATATGCCTCTTCAAGAATTTGATAATTTGAATTTTTTTGAGGTTACAATGCCCAATCATGTCCTGAATCTATTGCACATGTTCTCTGCAATTTTCTCTTTCCATCAGCTAATCGTGAAAATCAGTATCGACCGCAAAATTTCAACAAATTTAACAAAAGTCTGGCAAGTACAAAATTCGTTTCATTAGCATGCAATTATCTGTACATCAATTTACACAATTAAGGTACTTCAAATTGGTATAACTTGGAACATTATTCCAATAAAATATCATTATCCTCAGAACACATCACTAATGCCTTCAAGATTATCATAGGTCAGCATAACTATTGATTTCAAGTTTATAATTGACCTGAAAAATCCTTAATCAATCTAATATTCTAATTGAAAACTCATGGTTGTAAAAAATATTCACAGAAGTGATATTTTGTTTAATTTTTTGTTTTCCTGTGTTGCAACATTTTCACGTTTCGAAAACTTAAGCGTTATGTGGAGTAAACTCGGGTAATGCAACATAATTCTAGATTTCATTGACTTATAAACTCCGACATTACAGTTTGTTTCCATAACGCCACTGTTTCCTGATTGATATGTTTTTTTATGAAAATCATGCCTCTTACTGTATTATTGAATGTTGTCAGTTTGCAATCTCACATCAATTAATTTTTTTTGTCCAATTCATTATCGTCTTTCTGAACCAATCGAAAAATTTATGTGTTTCTAGATCCATTTTGTTAGTTATTACTAAAGCATACTAGACTAAAATCTTAATCTACAAAAATAGGAAAAGGTTACTGCTGATCGCTTCAAGGTTGCTAGAAGTCACCACATTGCTATCAATCTTACTATTGCCCAGCTAAAACATCAACAATCTTTTCGCAATCGAGCACAACATTATAAAATTGCAACATTGCCAACACTTTTACGGAAATTTTCAATAAATTGGCTTGGTTTAACAAGGTTGCTCGGGCTTCGCACTCTCACTATATTGAACAACACTCCTCTTCTAAATCTTTATTACTCATAACTTTAGGGCATACAATCGTTTTGAGTCAAAATGAGTTGCAACTTGTTTGTCTCACAGCGTTTACTTTAATATTGATCTCAATCCATATTATCAGACTCTGACATTCACTCTGTTTGAATTTAAATATATACGTAAACATTGACATAAGACCGTAATTCAATAACGTCACTGTAACCTGTTTTCTTGAAAATCCGATGTGGTCAGGTGGAATGATCGCAAAGTATCTTAATTCCCAAAATCGACTGTAAATACCACGCTGAAACGTTACCAGGAACCACTTCCACTGGATCGAACCTTAGGAACGGAACATACTATCATAAACTATGGGAAAAGATCCGTAGGACAGTTTGGAATAATCCTGGGTTCCCCTTGCGTTATCTGGCGAAAATGTTTTCTGCACCGTATAGTACAGCTCCATGAATCTTTCGGCGTTTCCAGTCGTACCATGCCAGCATACACCCCAACAGGATCCTGAAACAGAACCTGATTGCCAAACGCCGTGCAGGAATGCTGTATGAGCAAGTTCTGATGGAAAGCAACGGATACATTTTGATGCTCGATAAAAAAAGCGTACATCAATATCAATGCTGTTTGAATATAAATATATACTTAAACATCAACGTAAACCCTGGATGCAGTACGGTCACTGTAACGGTTGTAACACTCTTAACAGGCCTGTTTTCACATGTCCAATATTGTCAGCTTAGAGAAAAATAAGCATTTGGTGTCAAAGTTGACAATCGGAATGGACTACCGTCACTGATAGCTAATACAGTGAAGCTTTGAAGCTCTAATTGAAAACTTGAACATGAAAGCCATATTCTCATGGCGAAATAGAATAACAGAGAACAAAATCAATTAGGATTTTTTTTTTTAGCCATCACATCATTTCCAATCAAGAAAAAAAGGTCAAGGCTGTGTTTGCTAATTCTTAATATTTTTTAGCAACATCCATCAACTTCAAAAATAGCTTGAAAAGCCATTCATTTCAATAATTCCATTTACTTTGCTTTAAAAACTTGCTAGCATAATGGTGAAATTTTGATCTTACTTCCATTCTTTGTGGTCTAATTATAAGAACAGTCATTATGTCGATCAATTTCATTCTCAGATTACCTACGACCTACTCCACTTCCTATTACTTCATCTTCCTCCGCAATATGTCATAGAGGATCTGTTTTGCCCACTGCGGTCTACTCCACTGCCCATTTCCGTCAGGGAGCCTTACCGAGGGTACTTATGATCTCCTCCACCCTTCCGTCGGAGGGATTCTGTTTCATATTCCATTTGGCCACTCCACTGCCCATTTCCGTCAGCGAGCCTTACCGATAGAACTTATGATCTCCTCCGCCCTTCCGTCGGAGGGATTCTGTTTCATATTCCATTTGGCCACTCCACTGCCCATTTCCGTCAGGGAGCCTTACCGATGGAACTTATGATCTCCTCCGCCCTTCCGTCGGAGGGATTCTGTTTAATATTCCATTTGGCCACTCCACTGCCCATTTCCGTCAGGGAGCCTTACCGATAGAACTTATGATCTCCTCCGCCCTTCCGTCGGAGGGATTCTGTTTCATATTCCATTTGGCCACTCCACTGCCCATTTCCGTCAGGGAGCCTTACCCATGGAACTTATGATCTCCTCCGCCCTTTCATCGGAGGGATTCTGTTTAATATTCCATTTGGCCACTCCACTGTCCATTTCCGTCAGCGAGCCTTACCGATAGAACTTATGATCTCCTCCGCCCTTCCGTCGGAGGGATTCTGTTTCATATTCCATTTGGCCACTCCACTGCCCATTTCCGTCAGGGAGCCTTACCGATAGAACTTATGATCTCCTCCGCCCTTCCGTCGGAGGGATTCTGTTTAATATTCCATTTGGCCACTCCACTGCCCATTTCCGTCAGGGAGCCTTACCGATGGAACTTATGATCTCCTCCGCCCTTCCGTCGGAGAGATTCTGTTTCATATTTCATTTGGCCTACTCCACTGCCCTTATCCGTCAGGGAGCCTACCAAAGTTAATATTCTTTCTCCATCCTTCCATCGGAGAATGTGCCCTTTTACTAGAGAGCAGCGTTGTTAATCAAGCAAAATTATACCTACCAACTGTGCCATTGTCGTGACCTGACCGAAGTTTTCCGTCTTGATAATCTTGATAATCTGTTGCTGCTGCTACTAGTCCGTTGCTGTCAAAGTTCGTTACAAGAATGAACTGAATCAGCACAGCTAGCTGGTATTTATAGCTAACGGTCTCCCATGTTAATGCATTGTGTTGGTTTTGTTTACTGTCACAAAGTGAGGAGGTTTTCGCATAGCTTACTGCAAGTTTTATTTCGTTTCACGCTCAGTTGATTATACTCAAATCAGATGATTATACCCAAATCGTAAGGTAAATTTATACACTTAAAATCCTTCAAACTATTTAACATTTGCTTCACACATACTCTCTATACTACACCCATGAGTCAGCAGACAAAATTTGACAGCTCTAACTCTAACCGTGATGGCAAAAACAGTGAAGCAACTCCGTTCAGAAGTGTGCGCCTTCAAAGAACGGCACCCTGCTGCGTCGAAAACGGACATCGTACGGCATTCGCCCGTTCCGGCATCTACAACATCTTGGCACTATTAGACAACAAACAGAGCATCGAAAGAAAGCCCGGTTCCGGACGGCCGACGAAGCTACAAAGGATGCTGAAGAGGAAGACCGAGGGAAAAGTTGCTACATCGCTTGGCCGGGAGGTCGGTTCAACAGGTCAAACAGTGAAAAAGTACTTGGCGAACATGAACATACATGTCAGGAAGCGGAAGTCGTGTCCACTGGTTTCGGAGCTGTAGGCAATGACGCAGCGGCAGCGGTTGAATAAGATGGACAACTCAATTTTCCCGGTGAATCGCGACGTGGCGGTGGTGATGGAAGATGAGACCTATTTCACCCTGGATGGCAACGACTGGCAGAGCACTCCGAGGTGAAGTTCATTTCATACACCAAGTTCCCCAAGAACGTGCTGCTGTGGCTGACAATCAGCGCGAAAGGGCTGTCAAAGCCGCTCTTCTTTCGCTCCGGACTGGCTGTGAACGGGGAATTTATTGTACGAAATGCCTGCCGGAAGTTGCGTCGTTCATCAAGAAATACTCCAAGGGCGAAGACGCGGTGTTCTGGCCGGATCTGGCGTCGGCGCACTACTCGAAGCGATCGTTGGAGGAGATCGCGCAGCTGAATATCGATGTGGTACCCAAATCGGTGAACCCGCCCAACGTCCTCCAGCTGCGTCCGAGAATTTCTGGGCTAACCTGAAGCGTAAAATCTACTCCAACAATTTTGTCGCGAGAACTGAGGAAGAATTGATAAATAAAACGAAGAAAGAACTCAAAAACATGCATGTTTTTGTCCACCATGGCGAATGTTCCGGTTAACTGCCGGAAGGTGGTTCGCAAGTGCGTAGATTTTTTTTTGGAAAATAAGCTCAAATAATTACCTTTCATGGGAAATTGATCAAAAGCCATTTTTTTCCCATTTCCATTTTTTTTAAGTTATTGACCAATAATAAATAATAGTTGGTTGGTTAGTTTGTTTATTTACGACACTTTACACATTCGTGTGCATTTGTGTTAGAGAAGTGGAGTGGAGAGAAGTGGAGAATATTTGTTCTTCTCTTTTTCATATTTGTCTGCTTCTTCTTTCTCTTCTTCACACTTCATTTCATTTGGTCGTCTTCATCATAATCATAATTTTCTGTTCCTGTCATTCAAAGTTAGTCCACTATTGCGGAGAAAATTTAAAATTTGTACTGTTCTTTCATCTGTTTTGTCCAGGGTATCACGCAGACTAGTGTCGATGTTGTGGCTTCTTCTTTCTGCATCATGTTTCTCGCATTCTAATATCGGGTCCTGGTACATTCAGCACTGTTAAATAGGAATGTATGCGTGAGTCGCGAGTTGCCTATCCTCAGACGTGTAAATACACGCTGATCAGCTGTGCTACTTTGGCCCGTCCACCTGTGAGTGTCACACTTCACTTCTCTAAGCTTCGATTCTCCGGATTCGTACCAATTGTGATTCCACCAGTTCCTTATGCGTTGCCTGATTGCTCGTAGGGGTTTTTCAGCTGGGATTGGGAAATCGATGGCTGGATGTCGTCAAGCTTCGTTAGCAAGTCGGTCGGCTTCGGTATTCCCATTGGCACCAGTATTTCGTGCTACCTGTTATATCTCTTGAATCCATGGATGTTTTAATTTCGCTGTTTCCAGAGTCTGTAGGCAACATGCAGAGTCCGATAACATAACCAGATCGCTCAGATCGATCTTGTAAGTTGGCCGAAGTTTTGTAACGTAGTGCCCAATAGTTCTTCGTGTCGAGCCGATGCTCGTCGAATCAACCGAACTGTGTCAAAAGCAGTACGAAAGGTAGTTTACCCGCTTCGGCCATGACTGAGTTGATCGGACTGGTCACGAAGGCTCCAAACAACCAAACCATTAGGTTGTAGACTAGGGCGAGTGTTTGCAAGTTTGTTTGTCATCCTCGGCTCACAAGTCGAACTCCGTAGATAAATTTCGCAGTAGCTGTAGCTGAACTAATCTGCAGCAGAGTTGTTCGATTACCACGAGGAAGGCGCCAACCATCTGCAGGATCTGTGTCGAGACCCGCACGCTTTCTTGACCGCTCGGCAATGAGGTTTAAAGGTCAGGGTTCGGTCCACCGTGATGCCCAAGATCCTCACACGGTTGGTCTTCGGGACGGAGATTCGATCGATGGTGATCTTTTGCACCAGCTTTTGAGCCTCATTTGGGCTGCAGTAGAACGTCTGCGACTTCGTTGCAAAAATGGGGAAATCCACGCTTTTCGCCCACTTGGGCACAACTTTGACGCCGGCCTGCAGTTTGCGGTGCAAGCATTCCCCTTTCACACCTCATACCACGAGGAGGATGTTATCCGCGAACGAAAGAATATCGACTCCGAGTCCGAAGGGCAGTACACGAAAAATCGGTTGCGTCGCAACGAGGAATAGTGTCAAAGACAATACAGAACGTTGTGGTAATCCGTTCTTTAGTGAGTACTTACGAAAAAACTTCGGCGAATTATAAAAGGCTTTGTAAGAAATTTATGAAATAGCAAGATATTGAGAGTTTTTAGTGAACTTTCATATTTCTTGTGTCGTTTAATTAGCCAGATTATTAGCAGGACACCAAAAATTGAACATTTGTCCTACTCGAAAGAACACTTGAAGTTCCGTTTAGCCCCTTGAAGATATAACACTCATTGTTACCGTTTGATTTACGAATAATAGATGTGTCAGTAACAGTAAAAAAGATGCCATTTTTTTCTTGCATCGATAATGATATCTACCTGACCTGGCGACGATTCTGGGAACTTTCAAACGCTAAGATCGCAAGGGTCAGGCAGCAGCAATGCAGTCAAACGTGTAAGTAAATAAAACTCCATCTCTTGTACGAACGAATACGATCCAAGACTACAACACTGACCGATCATGCTGAAGTGCTTGTTGAAGGCCCAATTCCTTGAAGTGATAGGCGAGACGCCGTTCGATAAAATTCTAATCTGCTCGTAAATATCTTCGTCGTCAGGAAACGCTGTGAACAAGAGTCCACGAGTCGAGACAAGGGCGGTTGAAAGTACGATGTAATGTATAGGTGTAAGTGGGAGTGTGACGTGTGTCTCACGTGTGACTGTGGATGAATTAGTGGCTTGTTTTGAAGTGCTTTGTCCTGGCGAGGTGAAAACTGGTGTCTGTTGGTTCGACTTTGGTTGCTTGGATTGTGTCTTCCGTCGGTTTAGTGTCGAAGGATTTGACTGCGACAGTGGAACAGAGGTGCACCAGCATCCATGTAGCAAAGTGTGATGTTTCTGTTGACAGTGACGACAAGCATCTTTCTCGCAATCATTGTGGAACCCAAAAGCGGAATGCCAACTTTATTTGCAAGAGGTGATTTCATGAAAGTTTGACACAGATATGGCTGTGGCGGGCGATGTTCAGAAAAACTGGACCCTCAGGTGTAACGGATTGGATGACCGAACAGTTGCTCCGCCTAAACGTGATGATATTCTCGTACGTAGGCACATCTTTCGCTTTATGACATGTTTTCCACTGATGTAGGGTGGCAGGATACTGCTGGAATTTGACCATATCCGCCAGGATCGCACTTCAAACGTCAGTTTGTTCGTGAATCTTCTGGAACATCTGAAGATTCTTTTCGATACCACCAATAAGATTGCTTAACGCATCGTAGCTTTTCCGCTGCAAAGCAGCCACAGGAAATATTAAATCTAAGTGTGTCTTCACTATCAATTTTTGATATTCGTAGTGAAATTCCAACACTTTCTACGCTACGACTATTTCGCCGTCAAGAGCTTCTAAACCTCTTGCAGAGCTTCTTTTCAAAGAGCTGACCTGAAGCGTTACTGAAGTGACGAAAACGATCACGAAATGTGATCCAATCTTCGAACTTCCCACCGCACGAAGGAATGCAATTTCACCGACCTGAAAACGACCTCTCAGATGGTCACCAGGTTAACCTGTTTTAGCATTGGTAATAAAATACATTTATTTAAATTTACTCATCATACTCTTGTAGCTTTGGGTTCACTCTTTTATCAGTTTTCTCTCCAAAATAAATCAATTTCTTCACGTAGCTTGGGAACTTCTTGAAAGTGATCTCCATCTTTATGTACTACGTGGGTGGTATGCGTACGAAGAGTTGCAGCATAAAGTGATTACGACGTGATTGTACTAACAGAAACCTGGCTGCGCAGTGAGGTGAGTACAGTACCCGTTCGTTTTTGGCACGGTTCCATTTTGGCACGGTTCGATTTTGGCACGGTTCGGTTTTGGCACATGTGCCAAAATCGAACGGTTTTTTGTTAATAATGAAAATGACAATTTTGAACATCAAATAGCCGCAATATTATTATAAAAGCATTATAATAGGGTTTTATTAGTGCAATAGGGTCAGTGTGCCAGTTTTTGACATTAGTGGTCGATTTGTTGGTATTTATTCCACATTTTTTTAAATCAATTCAATATAGAAGACTGCATTAGATGTGATGAAACAAAATTGCTACACCAAGACCAAAACTGGCATACTTACCCTATCATTGGGACTGAAATAGAAGCTTTCATTCAGTAGATAACCAATGTCATGAACTAAAATAAAACATGTTTCGAATTCATTTATTTCATTCAGTTATAAGTAACATCAATAGGATTTTATTCAATTTTATCAAAAAGTTATTGCTCTTCCAGAACCATTTGCTGGGAATGACTACGAATCTTTCGCAAATGCAATATATCGGCCATTTCAAGATGCGCATCTTCCGCCCATTGAATCACACGAGCCAGGTCCTGACTAACCCGTTGATTACGAGTCAACCGTGTTTCCTCGGAGAAATCAAAGTCTGCAGTAGTCAAATCATCTTCATAATCATGTTCACCGATGTCCTGAGTTTCATCCATTTCTGGTTCGTGGTTGTCATGGGTGTTGGGTTTGGATTTATCCGAACAAACCAAAGCTATTATGTCAGCATCAGAATATTCTTCCACGCATGAGTCCTCGGGAAATGGCAGCATAATTAATCATCAATTAAAAGAGAGATTTGAGCAATAAAAAATGAAAAAAGTGCCATTAAATTATTAAGGCCTGTGCCAACAAATAATGTGTGATCAGCATTAAAAAATTAGGAATGAGCAATAAAAGATGAGAAAAGATCTTCGGATAATCTAATTGTGACCGGTAAATCTGTCAAATAAAGCAACAGCTATTAGTATATGTGCAATTAAATATGGCAGTATTTCCGCCAAATTATGTAATTTGAGCACTAAACTATTCGCATATGTCTTTTAATTTTGTTAGATTTTCCCATAAAAACAGTAAAATGAGCAATGGATATTTATTTATCCATTGCTCATTTTACTGTTTTTATGGGAAAATCCAACAAAATTAAAAGACATATGCGAATAGTTTAGTGCTCAAATTACATAATTTGGCGGAAATACTGCCATATTTAATTGCACATATACTAATAGCTGTTGCTTTATTTGATAGATTTACCGGTCACAATTAGATTATCCGAAGATCTTTTCTCATCTTTTATTGCTCATTCCTAATTTTTTAATGCTGATCACACATTATTTGTTGGCACAGGCCTTAATAATTTAGTGGCACTTTTTTCATTTTTTGGTGCTTTTTCTGAATTACTAAGTGCAGGTAAATATTTTAGCCTCGGGAAATTCCACAACTCGTACGACTTCGTTGTTCTTCTGAGAACTGAAAAAAACGGACAGTGGAACATCGTCTTCGTGCATCAAAACGGAACCAATCAGCCACCCTATGTTTTGCCATAATCGTTGTATAGCCAGCTGCGAAACATCCATCCATGCTTCATGAAGCCAATAAGCCACATCCTTGAGGTTAATCCGCTTGATTATTGGTCCAACATCAGCATTTTCACTTGCGATTTCCATGTGCAACTTCTCCTTATAATTTATTTTCACTATTTGGATGACTTGTTGATCCATTGGTTGCAGAATTGGAGTAACGTTTGGAGGTAGAAACGTTACCTCGATCATTCCATCATCTGATACTAGCTGGTCATGAAAATGATGTGCCGTACAATTGTCGAGAACTAGTAACGCTTTCGGTTCAATGCCATTTTTTTCGGAAAATTCACGAACCCTTGGAACAAAGGTTTGGTGGAACCAATGTTGAAATAAATCTCTCGTCATCCAAGCATTTTTGGATGACGCGTACTCAACAGGTATCTGTACATTCTCGAGGAGCTTTTGACCTTCCAATCATCAACATTGGTAATTTGTGACTTCCCGAGGAATTTGCACATGGCATAAATGTAACACGTTCTTTTGCCCGTTTAAATCCTGGTGCAGATATCTCAGCGTAGTGCACGAGAGTATGGCCATGTAGGGCTTTGTAAAACAAAGCCGATTCGTCAGCGTTATATAACTGATCAGCTGTTAATTTCTTGCTGGTAACAAGGTGGAAAAAGCTTTGCTTAAATGGCTCGACACTGTGAACATCACTGGATAACTTTTCTCCCGAAATTTTCAAGCGTCGAATCCCGTAGCGCTTTTTGAAATTGCGTACCCATGTCTCACTGAATTTGAAATTCGGTTCAACTCCAAGTTCTTTAGCGTAGATCTTGGCTTTAGACACAATCAAGTTATTTGTGGCAATTTGATGTTTATCGCGCATTTGTATGAACCAATAGAACAAGGCCTGCTCTAGTTGACGATGCTTACCGGACGCTGCATATTTAACTTTGCAGTTCCTTACTCCCCTCTCAGAGGCTGCTTGTAGCAGCCGTACCTTCTGCACCTCAATTTTTCGGATGGTAGCGCGATTAACGCCATATTTCTTGGCAATTGATGTTTTCGATATTGTGTTGTCCTCTAGCTGCTTCAAGACATCTATCTTCTTTTTGAGAGTCAAGCTTCTACGTTTTACTTTCTCAACATTTTGCATCATCTATTGAACGATTATAAATATGATTAGATAATTGTAGACCACATAATGACACAAACTTACGAATATTCGTAGTAATCAGCATTAATAGCAACCAGTAAAGTTTTAAAAATTACGTAGCTGTCAACAAACTTGTACGAGTTTTGTAGAAGGATTGTCAAACAGATTCATTTATGTAGTGCAATGACACATTGAAGCATAAAATAATCTATGAGTGTGAGTGTCAACGAACTGGATTTACCAACACAAACTCACATTTGTTAAAAAGGATGTCAATGAAAGCAGAAGCCCACTAGGCACAATATTTACACGAGTTAATTGCGTCTGAGTTAAAGAAAAATGACATTCATACTCTTTCGGGGCTATATGTACATAAATTACGTAGTAATTTTGGAGGAGGGTCTAAAAATTTATGACTTGTCATGTATCAGATAGTGCACCTATCAGTGTGGTGTTTCGGACGGAGGTTTCGTCAAAAGTGTAAAAATACCATTCCCACAGCATGTTCGCGCCACATCATTCGAAAGCAGGAAGGGAGCTTCGTGCGATTAATAAAAAAATGCTACGTAATTTTAAGATGTCCCCTTACCCACCTCAGTACGGTTTTTTAAGGAACTTAAGAATATTTTGTATGGAACTCCTCGATTTCCACACAGTTTCTCATCATTTTTAAAGTGTTACGTAATTTTTGAACGTGCCCTGCAATAAATTCGAATAAAAACTATTTGCCTTCATCATTGCAAGTAATAATAACAAAAAAAAATAAGAAAAAAAAACCGTTCGATTTTGGCACGGTTCGATTTTGGCAACACTAAAATTTTTGGTTTGTTGCCAAAATCGAACGGGTACTGTAATTCCAAATTGGCACAAACACTTACCGCTGTGACTGCAGCCCCGCTACCAGTAAACTTCTACGAGGCGGAGGGTTTCTAATTGCAGTAAAATTCTGTTTACCAAGTGTTCCCGTTCGGCTTAATAGATGCGAGTCACTTGAGCAGGTCACTGTGAATGTGTCTCTTGCAGAATAGTCAGTCTTCATGTGTGGTATACATCTGAGACCAAATAGCGAACCCGGACGCTACATCCGGCATTCCGAAACTGCATTACAGATTTTGAATGCTACCGATGTGAGTGATACTTGAGTGGTCTTTCGACGTAGATATCGGAGGTTACTTGCCAAAAAACGCTTCTTCTTATCAGGAGCTTGTGCTAACTGAAAGCATGGTGGCCAGCGGACTTCAGGAAATTTGTGACATCCGTAACGTCAACAATGCTGGCAGCAGCGTGGTGGTGATTGAAGCCCCTTAAACCATTTTAAAACCTGATCGCCATCATAATCCGTTTGTTCTGCGATTAGACATACATCGATTTGAGGATCCCCAGCCATCGATAGCCAATGAACAGGACTACGATTTTACCCGTTGCGATTACAGTGCTGTTGACGGGTTGAGCTCTAAACTTGCGAATATCTATTGAACGAAGACAACGTTACTTTGGCGGTCTCTGTTTTTTACAACAAGATTTTCGATTCTATAAGCCGATACACTCCCGTATGGAGAGCTAATCGTCGTAATATTCTTCGGAAAGCTCGTCGTCGATTTTTTCGGCACAGAACTTCATCAATCAGGATTCTTCTCCAAAGGCTAGAGACTGAATACAATGCTGATGTAGCTTCTGCGTTTCCTGAGTATGTCTTTCGAGTTCCGGACGATGTGAAGGCCAATCCGTCATCTTTCTGGCACTTAATTAAAAAAAGGGAGCGTTCAATTTTATACCCTCAGAAATCACGTTTGGTGGTGCCACTTCTCACGATACTAGTGGATTCGCAAAACTATTTGCTGACTTTTTCCTAAGCGTTCATACTTCGGGTTCCCTACCAGTTTCTCAGAATGTGGTGGAAAGCTTGCCATCTTAAACGATTAATTTCTCAAGGTCTACCTTATCAGCAACAGACGTTGAAACCGGTCTGAGATATATAGACTCAAACGATGCGCCAATGTACTTGCCGAACATGTTAGCTATACACAGAAAAAAAAAAGTTAATTTTATCTAGGGCGTAAAATCTCCACTCGTTTAATTCAAAGCCAAAGGAGGCGTGAACAACGAAATTGTTTACAATCTTTCATGTGCCATACAACAATGTTTGCAATCTTCCACACAAAAGGCTGGATTCAGGCGTTACCTGGCTTAAATTTACATGAAACATCACATTATTTTTTGCCAAATCTAGTATCCTCTTTATGTGCCTTAGATAACGTAGGAAATTCAATGTTCATTTTTATCTGTGGTGTTGTTAGATACATAGTTCGAAAAAGTAGTGTGAATTTCTGTTCAATATCATGCACATAAATGGAGCGTCACAAAACTTTCAAGTAACCATTATATATCGTGTAAAGTTCTCGGACATTTCATTCATTGAGGATAATGTTGTATACAAAAGCTCTTCTTTTTAAAAACTATTTCATGCAAGTTGCTGCTTTGTGTGGAAGGGAATAAAATTTTACATGCTCTGATATTTACCTCATAATCAGGGGTGCCATTATGCCAGATTTATCTGGCACTATCAGACTTTTTATCGACAAAAAGACAAAAAGAGGAACCCTGCATAATGCCAGACTTTTTGAAATTAGAACAGATTAAAGAAAAGCGTCGTTCAATCCCACTCCACTAAAGCGTAAGGTGATTTGCGTGACTGCAGTTCTCGTCCACTGAAAACGATTCGTAGCTTTTTTGTGCGAATAAGTAATCCGTTAAACATTTGGCACTGGCAATAGTGTAATTCCACGCTTGACTGTTACTAAAGAATGCGAGTATACGAGTCAAAAAATTGACTCATTTTGGGACAATATTTGTCCCAAAATTCGTAAAACCTCTTTTACCCTTGCAATTGTTAGTCCATATTTTTACATTTCCGTGTATTGCCAGATTTTGCCAGATTTTTTATTTGTGACATGCCAGATATTTTTCAAAAACTAATGGCAACCCTGCTCATAATGAATCTTCAGGTTGTTTGTTCTGTGTAGTTAAGGTTATTTTCTCAGTTTGTACAGCTTTACACGTTGTACGACGTTGACAATATATACATATATATATTTGTACTCAAACAACAAATTGATGTTCGTCCCGGGTATGAGCCAATTTTTGATAAATTTCACGCTAAGTCGTTGAAATTGGCTAAATTGATCATGTGCAGTGTTCTCAAACATTCCCGTGAGCGGGATATCAAGCGTCGTAGTTGAACTAAGGATCAGAGGACTTGAAGATGTTAGCCACTGTTAAGAACTAACATGGCTAACCCAGGGCTGTCAGAATATGATATCGCCAAGAAATTCAATGCCAGCCAATGGATTTGTCTGCAAGAAGGATTTCGATATTTTCGAACCAGTAAGCGACCAAAAAGGACACTGAAACAGAATCTGGTGGCCAATAGACGTGTTTTATTAAAAAGTACGAAGGATGCATTCTTGTGGACGACGAAACGTATGTGAAAATGGAATATGGGCAGCTTCTTAGACAAAAGTTCTATAAAGCCTTGCTCGAGGTGTTGTCCCTAGTATGTCCAAATGTGTTTTTGTCGATTATTTTGCAAGAACGCTTATGATCTGGCTAGGTATTTGTAGCTGTACAATCAGGAGTACATTGTTAATTCATTGACATGGTTGCGAGATAGATCCATTTTTTAGTTGCGTCCAGATAATAAATGACCCAAGCTTTATCTGCGAATTGACAGCATTTATTCACCAACCGATCGGCATGATATTCGCGACGAGCACCACCGACAACAAAACATCAAAGAAGCATCGGAATCACCCCGTTCTACTGGTACCATCATCGTTTTCACACGCACGTTTTCTGCACCCCGCACTGTAGTAGCAACCAGCAGATGAAGCCAATTTGCCACGACTCTGCACAAATCTCCAGAGGCCCGGTGATGTCGTCTTCTCGTTCGACACCGAAGATAAACATCTTGTTATGATAACAAATTTACATCATAAGGACAACGACTCTCTGTATGTGTGGGTGTTTTCACGGTCGGAAAAACATGTCTTTTCCGCTTTGTAGGTTTTCGTTCCATATGAAGTGAGTAGTCTTGTTGATTTTGTTCCTTTCCGGCGCTTGGGTGTCCTTCTTGATTTTCTTTTTGACTGATGCAAAATCTTTTGCAGGTTTCTGTGCAAAGGGCCTAAAGACCATGTACCTACTCAGTTAGCGTGCTTCGTAGCTCATGATTTATTAAACAAACGATCGGCGCTCCGAATGCGTAGGGATAGAAGCTCGTTGGTGAAGTTAAGCGGAGATTCATAGGCTGTTAGGTTTTCTTTTTGTATGTTTTTGCGTGACCTGCGTCTGAAAGAATGTAAAGGATTTAGATGTCAATTGAAAGTAGAGTTTGAAATGATCTGTTGGCATGTTTGACAACAAAACGATCACATAATTTGTGAACAAGAAACATCAAGACATCAATTCTCGAGTACTTTTTCAAACAGACGTATCTGATTCTGTTAACAAACAGGAGAAGTAAAATTCAAGCGTTAAATTCTTGAAACCCTTACCACTTTTATGCAAACTAGGGCCGCCAACACAAACAATAACATTTCCCAAACATGATGATGATGATACTTTCCATGGGTGCGCTGAGAGTTTTGAAAAATTTACGTTTAAATCTTACTTCCCCTGTTTGTTTACAAAATCAGATACGTCTTTTTGAAAAAGTACTCGAGAATTGCAAGATTTGTGTGCCTAATTAATTATCAGGTTCTTGAAAAACTTTTTCAACTCCTACCTCACGCTATTTCCACTACCTCACACTTGAAAACCAGTGAGAAGAGCTTATTGGAAGGAAGATGAAGTGACATTGATATGGAAAATGGATGAGATGGGTGTGTCCCTAGTCGTTAGCTTGTTTTTCAAGTTGAACGGGAAAAAGAGGATTGATAATATTCTCTTTTTTTTCCACGACCGATCCCTCAATTAATTAAGAAAATGACTAAGGCTGTGATGGGTTTTCTGCTTTCAATGAGTTTTTCTTTCCTAAAATGTCAGTTTCTAAATCTAGGAACGGTTCCATCAGTCAAACCATGCACCAAAATAGATAATTGAAAAAATCATCATTCAACACTTCCGAATCAGATCATTTTCAGATCCACCTTCGAAGCGCTTCGACTGAATCAAGAGGTGGATAGGATGGATTGATTCAATTAAGTTATGCTTTTTGGGTTTAAAATGTTGAGCTTCTGTTCCGGCAATTCGAGGACTACAGCTTTTCCATCCCGTCAAATGTATTTCTAGACGAATTAACGTTTCCATTAATAAGAACAAATTACCGATTTTTCACCCGCACTGATAAAACTACCCATCCAGCATCAATCATAGTAACCCATGAGTCAGCAGATATGAATTGACAGCTCTATCAGTCGAACTCAAACCGTGATGGCAAAAACAGTGAAGCAACTTCGTTCAGTAGAGTGCGCCTTCAAAGAACGGCACCCCGCCGCGTCGAAAACGGACTTTGTGGACGGATACGCCCGTTCCGGCATCTACAACATCTTGGCACTATTAGACAACAATCAGAGCATCGAAAGAAAGCCCGGTTCCAGACGGCCGACGATCCTGAGCAACAAGAAGCTCCAAAGGATGCTGAAGAGGAAGACCGAGGGAAAAGTGGCTACATCGCTGCGTGCGCTTGGCCGGGAGGTCGATTCAACCGTCCAAACAGTGTAAAAGTACCTGGCGACTCGATTTTCCAGGTGAATCGCGTCGTGATGGTGGTGATGGGCGACGAGACCCATCTCACCCTGGATGGCAACGGCTGACAGGAAACTTCGTATTTTACTTCCCCCACGATAGAAGTGAGCTCCGAGGTGAGTTTCATTTCACACATCAAGTTCCCCAAGAAGGTACTGCTGTGGCTGACAATCAGCGAGACGGGGATGTCAAAGCCGCTCTTCTTTTGCTCAGAACTGGCCGTGTAAATTTATAGAACGAAATGTCTGCCGGAAGTTGCATCGTAAAAATAGCATAAGGGCGAAGAGGCGGTGTTCTGGCCGGATCTGGCGTTGGCCCACTACTCGAAGCGATCATTGGAGGAGATGGAGCGGCTGAATATCGATGTGGTACCCAAGTCGGTGAACCCGCCCAACGTCCCCCAGCTGCGTCCCATCGAGAATTTCTGGGCCAACCTGAAGCGTAAGATCTACTCGAACAATTTTTTTCACGAAAACTGAGGAGGAATTGATAAATAAAACGAAGAAAGAACTCAAAAACATGCCTTCACGCATTTTTTCGTCCACCATAGCGAATGTTCCTGTTAACTTCCCGAAGGCCGCTCGCAAGGGCGTCGAGATTTTTGCAAGTGAGGTTAAATAATTACCTTCCATGGAAAATTTATCAAAAGCAATTATTTGTCTTTGCCTTTTTTTATCACCATCCAAAAAAAGTCCATTTTAATTAATGCAAACGTTAGAATCATCTCCAGCTGAAGAATCGTGCGAATTGTTTGCCAAGCATTTCACGTCTGTGTTCTTTGCTGGCCTCACATCTCAACAAGAAGCTGAAGTGGCAGCTTCTAATTTGCTTGCTGATGTATTTGACCTGGACACTTTTTCCATTACTTCGGATATGACCATTGCATTTCCTACAAATACAGTTCTAAATACTTTGGTTTTAACACCAATGTTCGTCCAAAAGATTTCTAGTTCTACAATCAAATCGAAACTCAATATTGTTTCAATGAAAAATGAATAAGTGAGAACGAAAACTGTAGGACCAGATTAAGGAATTGATTCTATGATTAACGGGTAACCTTGGGCAATTCATGGACCAATTTTTGACTTCAAGACTACTCCCTAAAAGTAAAGACGCACAATGCTCAGTAGTAATACGAAACAAGTGTTGGAAATTATTATTTTCTGAGATATACTTTTAACACTAGAGTAGAACATCAGGTTAGCGATTCAACATTTGCAATCTAGAGATTTTATCCTAGCTGGCGAATCTTCTTACGAACGTTCTTCAAAAGACTCAGCACAGACTTCTTCGCAAGTTTCAACACTTTCTTGCAATCATTTTCAAACTGTTGAATGGTATCTTCTACCGAGACCTGTTTCCCAAGACGTGCCTTCGTCAATGCCCAAAATTCTTTAATTGGTAGAATTTGCGGGAGATTAGGAGGGTACGAATGCAACATTCTTGGTGGTTTACGATCGCTGCTAAAGACGTGTAATTTGGTTCAATAAGTTTAAAAAGTCCAATAATGGTTGCTTTACAGTACTTTTATTAAAATTTCAAAGTTACAGCATGAGATGGTAATATTTCTCCAGTTCGAACGAAATCTCGAACCTTCCTCTTGATTGGGCTCAGCGTATTTTTTCCATTTTGCCCGCATTTGCTGGATAGCCTCAACTGCCCCGCCGCTTCGTCGAAGTCGCTGTGTTTTTTTGTCCAGTATTTTTCGATTGGTCGAAAGTCCGGGCAATTTGGAAGATTCATTACCTCGGGGATAAAATCGATCTTGTTGGCAGCATACCACTCCAGAACCACCTTGGAGGAGTGGCAGCTGGTTAAATCGGTCCAAAAGGTGACTTTGCCCCTATGCTTACGGACGAATGGCAATGCATGGTTTTTCGGGAATTCTTCAATGTAAACTTGGGATGTCATCGTCGAGGATATGACGAATGGTTCCGTTTTCAGGCAACGACTGCAAATCGCTTGCCAAATCATGTCCTTCTTCGCGAACTTATCGGTAAGCACGAACTTGAATTTTGCAGCACATCGCAATGTAAAACTTTTGACCGGGAAACTGTTTCAAATCGAGTTTGACGTATGTTTCGTCATCGATCAAATGGCAGCACTTGTGTTTTGCTAAAACACAGTCGTACAAGAGCCTTACACGCTTCATGTGTCGGTTTAGATGTTTCCTGGCTTTGTACGAGTTGTTTCCTTCCCTGGCAAGAAAGCTCCGCGTTGTGTGAAAGTTGGCGTTGTACTTTCTGGCCACATCTCAGATTGAAAGACTGTACCTCAACCACTTGCTGCGCAGCTGACGATCCATAGTTCCAGTGTTTTTATAGGTCCGCTGATTCATTTCCACACTAAGGGTTCGCTGGTATGTTTTGTGCCTCGACAAACTGTTGTTTCCGGAATTTTCAACACTTTGGCCAGCTTTGTACTGGACCACTCCAGATTTTCCAGGTGTTTCTGCACAATATTTTTTCATCTTTAGAGTTCTATTTGACGTTATTTCTGAACGCGATCGACTACTTTGATGATACTTGCACAAGTTCTTCACTATAGAAGTGTATACAAGCCACTGTCAAAGATTTTTGATTCCCAACACTAGAGGCGTACTAAAGCCCGATTTAAAGTAAATTTGGACGCACTCAAGTGATTGTACCTCAAGAATTAATCAACATACACGGTTGAACAAAACGTCAAACAAAAGGGTATTTATTCAGCGTTCAAACGATGTATAGAATATTAAAAATATTACATTTTACCGTTTCGAACAAACTGTCGCACTTTACTTGTGATCGATGCCATCATGATCTGCACAGTCGCTGGTGACACTGTACCGGCGAACTTATTCCACTTTAATCGCATTTGTTGTAGATTTGCCATTTCTTTACCGCATCCTCGAAGCTTTCGCTTGAAAGTTGTCCAATATTTTTCGATCGGTCTGAACTCAGGGCAATTCGGAGGATTAATCTCTTTGGCAACGAAATTAACATTGTTTGCAGCATACCATTCTAGTACATCCTTAGAGTAGTGGCAGCTGGCTAGATCCGGCCAAAGCATAACGTTGGTCTTGTGTTGCTGAATGAAGGGTAAAATCCGCTTTTTCAGACATTCTTTAATGTAAACCTTCGACGTCATTGTGTGAGATGTGATGAAAACATGGGTTTGAAGGCCACAACTGCAGATTTTTTGCCAAATCATTAGTTTCCGAGCAAATTTATCAGCAAAAACACATTTATACCTAAAAGGGACATTTCCACGACCAGTTGCCAGGTAAAATTTTCGTCCGGGGATTTGTTTATAATCCATTTTGACATATGTTTCGTCGTACATTAAGATACAGCCATCAAATTTCGTCAAAACTCGTTTGTACAGTAATCGTGATCGCTTTTTGGCTACTAAATTTGGTTTCTGAGAGCGATTCGGATGTTTACTGTCGCAAAAAGACTTATTTCCTTCTCTTGAAAGGATGTTACGTACGGTGGAAAAGTTGGAATCGTATTTCTTTGCCAAATCACGAATGGAGACCTGGGTTGCCTTTTACGTACTTCAACACCTTTCTCCTCCGCTCTTTGTCCCTAGTGCTACTTTTTGATAGATGCACACTCAGAGTATTCTTGTAACGTTTGATTTCAAGACACACCGTTGAATTTGGGAATTTTAGCCCATTTTCGCCGTTTTCCACAAAAAAATTTTTTTCGACGATATCGTATCAAAATATAAGTCTTGTGGATGCATTAATGAAATTTAGCATTTTTAGAGGTTTTTTTTGACGCTTAGGAACACCGTGACAGCATGTTGCGTATACGCAACACTGGCGCATTGCTCGACAAATAGAATGCAACATACATTTTAAGCTCAAATGGTACACACTCAGTCACCGTATACGCAACAGCGGACGGAAATGGGTTAACTTGTGGAGACCACGAAGGATTCTCTAGATGTTTGTGCATTATTCTTAAGTTCCATGATCCGTAATTTTGAGATGAAAACCTTTTCACCAATTTCTTTGTCAATGAAACATCAACAAATGCCTGTCGAACGTTTTTTGTTCCAACCACCAGGAACGCGGTGATGTGTTAAGCTGTGCATCCAGATTTACTTTGAATTAAGCTTTAGCAGCGCAGGAGGGGCGTACCAATTTACTTTCAGTCAGCTTTTAATGACAAGACCCAGGGCACTTTTGGCTTCAAATCATGATTAGAAGTTGTTTTGTAAGCACACTTTGATGTATATTTCACTGTTCTTCAAAACAGTTATGATTATGGGTTTCGAAATCTTACCACAGCCACAAATAGCTTGCCGGACCGTAGTTTTCTTGTCAAATTTTTCGACTTGAATGGATGTCTCAGCCTGATTAAATGCTTTTTCTTCACGCACCGTATAATATTATGGTCCTGCCAAGAATTTGTAGTTAAATTTCACGTTTCATCCATGATTATACAGTTCAAATTACCAGCAAGCATCGTATCGCACAACTTTCGCACGCTAGGTCTGATCGATGCTCCTTGTTTCGGATTCCGTTTCGGCTGCTGCTGCTTGTTATAGGTTCAAAGATTCATACGTTCTTTGGAACTATGAACATGAAACTTCGAAGTTTTGTCTTCATCGAGCTCTCACGTGCCCTTCTTGAATGAATTTTAACAAAGCCAAAGGATTTGTAAACAACGAAATTGTTTGAAATTTTTCATGTGCCATATGTCTGTTTGCAATCTTCCATACAATACACTACATTCAGGCGTTATCTGGCTTAAATTTACGTGAAATATTCCATTATTTTCTGCCAAATCTGGCATTCCCTTTATGTGCATTATATAACGCAGAAAATTACATGTTTCTTTCAAACTGTGCTGGTCAACCGTGACGATGCAGCAACAAAATTCTTGCATTGAATGTTTCTAAATTTCTTCAAAACAGACTCAAGTTACACCCACAAGAAGTCACTGTAACTTTACAACACACAAGCTCAATAATCAATAATTTCCCTAATCCAATCGCCCAACATAACCAAGTTAGCTTCAGCATAGCGTCTTAATCGAGCATAACTTGCAATAATGAGCATGTGTCTTAATCCTCGTATCTAAATTAGATTGATTTTACCACCGACAAGAATATCCATGAAGAGCAGCCATCATTTAGCAGGAGTAGGGGGTAATGAATCGAAGGCTAACGAAAGGCCAATCCCTGCAACTCTCTTTCAAGACCCATAGCGGAATCAAATGCTGCTGGTTACCAATATACCGGCACTATGCACTGAAAATAAACTTTGGTTGTTTTCTGCGAAGAAATTAATTGGTACTATTAATGAAGCTGACTTCGTATTCAAGACCACATCTGCTGTCAAAAGAACGAAGCATTTACATAATTTAAAAGAACATTCATGCAATGTACAACAACACTACAAAGAACTTCGAAAATTGTTGAAAAAAAATTTAATATACACAGAAAAAAAATAACATTGAATTTTCTGCGTTATCTAATGCACATTCTGGGAATGCTAGATTTGGCAGAAAATAATGGGATGTTTCATGTAAATTTAAGACAGGTAACGCCTAAATCTTGTATGTTGTATGAAAGATTGCAAACTTTGTTGTATGGTGCATGAAAGATTGCGAACAATTTCGTTGTTTACGCCCCTCTGGCTTGGAATTAATATTTATAATTTCGAAAATGTTCCTGTCTTATTAGGAAGAGCTGCTTCTGAATCCGTGGCACTGATGACATGTGAGAAGTAGTGTGATAAGTGAAGATGAAATCTTTTGAATCGAAGCGTGTGACTTTTATTTCATCTGGAGGCCTCCGCAGCAGCAACACCAACGTGTGCGGATACGATAGAAGAGGAGCAGTGATTGGCTGGTCCGCAAGAAATTCATTTTATTCATTGTATGAATTTGGTGTAATTATGGCATTTTTTGATATGGTAAGCAATACGAATGTTTTTCTTAATTTAAGAAGCATGTGTTTTGTGTACGAAAATCATATTAACAATTTATGCATACGATAATTTACGAGAAAAACATTTTCAGTGTAGCGGCTAAATAGAGCGTTATCTATATTCCTGGAAATAAGCGTCCATCTACCATCACCGAGTAGCCGGGCAGAGACAGATAAACGATATTGAATATCCATTATTTCTTGCCGTTCCAGAACCGCGTTTTTCCTCTGATAACCAGTTTCTATTATATTGACATGATTTATTCAAATAGGTATGTGTATTCCAGCAGCTGGTATCGGCCAGTTCGTATTTTGC
The DNA here is from genome assembly GCA_034211315.2 of Aedes japonicus. Taxonomy (NCBI): domain Eukaryota; kingdom Metazoa; phylum Arthropoda; class Insecta; order Diptera; family Culicidae; genus Aedes; species Aedes japonicus. Next base: position 43,207 of record JASCZW010005131.1, on the reverse strand, counting down.
AATTTCGGACAAAATTTCCTATCAATTTAAAAACTAGTTCAAATGAAGCAATCTGTGAAAATTTTCGGATTGAAATTCGCGAATAATGTGATCGTTATTTAACTTTACGTCGTTCTATCGGGTTAGCGTTAAATGGATTCCATCATTATTAAAGTGTGAAAAGGAAATTAATTATTCATCATCATCATGAAATCAATCAGCATTATAAATTTTCTTGTTTCGAAAATTTTACGCAGCTCTGGAAAATACGAAATGATAGGAAGTCAACCTTCACTCGAAACCAAGGCAGTAGCAATCCTTCCTGACTGGCAAACCCACGCATACCATGGACGACTCGAAAAGAAAGGTTGTTAAAATTTATCCGGAAAGTAATTAGCACACGGTTCGTCTCGACAGCTTTCTTTTGGGTGGGAAGCGAACGCGAGATTTTGATCTTGAAATTTCCCTTCGGAAAGTAGGCTCGTCACTAAGAGCCCTCGGGGTAAATTGGTATTTATCTCACAGGCTAAGTTTTTTTTTTCTTGAATGAATAATATCATTTATTATGGTGATAATTCAAGTAACCCTTAGCGAGAAAATTCGAGGGCACAAATGTCATCTCCTACATAACACACATAGAAGTTTCACGCTAAGGCTTGGTTGTATTTTCACCTTAAGGCGTCGCAGTTCCGGGCCGGAAACTTTGTGATGTCGAGGCAGTAACGATGCTAAATGCAACGGAGATAAAATCTTGTTTTGCCAGACAAAGAAAAGGTAGCTTCACCTGTCTTCAGGCGAGAAAGAGCCGCGGAGAGGCAGAAAAAGTTTGCTTCCGCCTAGGTAATGTCGAGGAGAAGTTTCGGAAAATCTTGCTTTATTTTTACGAGATAGAGAGATAATTGTGTTATTTAGCACTTTTTGCTTCCTGTTGGATGTGAGTAATTTTCTTGGGGGTGGTAATCATTTTTCATGAGAACATTTTGACAGCTGTGGCGTAATTAGAAAAAGTTTCAAAGAGCTGGATATTAGAATTGATGGTTTGATGTAGAATGTATGAAGTGTTTAGCATACTTTGGACAAATATCCGCTTCTGTAAATAATCTAAATACATAATTCCCATCAAACCACATCACTGAATATATTTATATGATACATAGCGAAGAAACTGGTGTACTACTGAGATGAATTCACTTCACTTTGACAGTTCGATTGCTAGATTGAAACTAGTGGACTGACAGATATACGCGTAAGGGAAGGTCCATTAAATATGTCACGTAGATAGGGGTAGAGGGGGGGGACGTGACAATCCATACACAAAACGTGAAAAGTGGGGGGGGGGGGGCATGAAAAGTCACTTTTTGCGTGACATAATTAATGGACGTTCCCTAATAGGAGTTTCAGTTGTAATTAGATTTCATTTGCCGTATCCACCCTTCCCGCAGCGGCATATATTTCTTCAAATAAACCGCATGCACTCAAAAATGCAGCATATTTTGTATTTTTTTCAATAGAAAAACTACTTATAAGCAGTATAAATAGAAGGTACCCGAATTCGTACCGGTCCTAATAACCGGTACGAATAATTTGAAACCTCAGACCAAAGAATTAAGCCAATTTCCCTGAACTTCTCTGAAGAATTTTCCTGAACTTGTCAGAAGAACTTTCCTGACCTTCTCAGAAGAACTTCCCTGAACTTCTCTGAAGAACTTCCAAGAAGTTCATTGAAGAACTTCCCCGGAGATATCTGAGAAATGTCCTGAAGTTGTCAGAAGAACTTCCCCGAAGTTCTCTGCACAGTTCCAACGGAGTTCTCTGAAGAACGTCCCCGAAGTTCTGCGAAGAACTTCCCTGAACTACTGTGAAGAACTTTCATGAATTTCTGTGATGAACTACCCTGAAATGTCCTGAACAGTTTTCCCGAACTTCTCAGAAGAATTCTCTGATGTTTTCTGAAGAATTTCCCTAAAATTCTCTGAAAAATTTCCCTAAAGTTTTCTGCAGAACTTTACCAAAGTTTTCTGAAGAACTTTCCCGAAATTCTCTGAAGAACTTCCCTGAACTTCTATAAATAACTACCTGAATTTCTATGAGAACTCCCATGCAGTTCCACTGAAGAACTTCTATAAACAACTTCCCTGAATTTCTGTAAAGAACTTCCCTGAAGTTCCTCTGAAGAACTTTCCTGTAGTTCGTCTGAAAAACTTCCTTGAAATTCCTCTGAAGAAATTCCCTGGGCTACTCTGAAATATTATCTGAAGTTCTCTGAATTCTTCTCAGAACTTAGTTCCTCTGAAGAACTTTCCTGAAATTACTTTCCTGAAATTCTGAATCTGAAATCTGAAATCCTCTGAAGAACTTCTATGAACTCCTCTGAAGAAATTCCCTAAACTTCACTGAAGAACTTTTCTATATTTTATCTGAACATATCTTACCTACATTTATCTGAACATGTTTTAGAGTAGCCCTTTTGGTTCGTCATCTTTGTCTTATTTTGGATGTATAATTCTTAAAATTATGAGGTGATTTTGTGATACAGATATGGGAGAGATTTAAAAAAGTGCAGCGTCCTGAAAAAAAACGAAAAACGGAAGAAGTTTCTCTAGTTAGATCAGAGAAACTTTCGAATATTTAGTTTCGGAAAAATATTCTAATATAAACGAGACAGGAGAATGTCACCGAAAATTTTGGTTTAAGATTGCACAAAACAATTTTTGCTAAATCATAATTGGATCAAAAGAAAGATATGCCATTTGCTGACTTTGAGTTTTGAAAAGATAGGTGGTTCTGATAAAATTAGTTCTGATTTTCTTAAAATGATTAGATGCCAACCATTTATTATCCAGATACCAAGTGCTTATCATTTTTCTAGTCCAATATTGTTACTATCGATTTTTAATCAATACGTAATCTCTGAATTTTACTTCAATCTAGCAAGTGATTACGCTCCACACCATCAAAAAAAAAGGGAATGTTATAGACACTGGAAACAACGGCTAACCTTGTAGCGACAATTCTCCGAACGGTAAATCCATTATACGTTCCATCACACGCCCCAGGACGCCAGGTTGAGATTTCCCATTCACTTTTTCCGATGGAAAATGATCGTTCGCTGTCAAAAAGTAAAACACCACCCCCCCACCACCCTCGTTCGGAGAATTTCCTAAATCTGGTGAAAATGACTGCCGCACCTTTCGAAAGCTAGCACACGGGCTGATAATACCTGTGCAAACAAATTTACCCACCCCACTGCCCCCTCGGTCGGAAGATTCTTCAAATACGATAAGATTCTGACCCGTCGTCGTCGTTGAGCGTTACGGCTTGCTGGAGAGCTGTATCCGTTATTTCCACGTATTTTTTTCTGTACTTTCAATTTCAGTACCGGTTTATTAAGCTTACCTTACGTTTTCGTGGCGACTCATGTAGATTTTCTTGAATTGCTCCGAGTTTGTTGATCCTAGATCTTGTCGCATTTTTACCGCGACGTGCTCGGGCAGCACCGACAGCAGAAGGCGTTCCTGGAAACAAGGGGAAAGGATAAAAGCAAACGAGAATGAGTGGATATAATTGTGCGACCGGGCCGACATGGTTTTGCGGTAATTTAGTCTTGTTTGATGGATCAATTTTCCGGTGATGGCAGGCAGTAATCGCATCGTGTGATGAGTTTTCATAGTTTCGTTAATGGAAGTGAAACAAGTGGGATTGAGTTTTCTAGTTTTCTTTAGAAGATGGAGTTTAAATCGAAAACTCCGATGGAATTGCAATTTAACTTTGTCTATTGCCGTCTAGTGCCTAGTAAATGTGACCGGGAGGCCCTGTGTGCAATGGAGTCCTCATTTGTATGTCGTTATAAGTTTCAACGAAAGTTGTAGCTAATTTGGATGTGTCTCTGCGGCAGCTGTATAGGTTTTAAAACCATTTTTTTTTGTTGAACACCTGTTGTTATGCTGATTACATGTTATGTATTAGGAAAGCGAATCATCTTACTGTTCCTAAATTATAACGTTTTTCCAGTTCGCAAATCGGTGAGAGCTTGACTTCGATGTATACATTTTAATATACATTTTAATATTGTGTGACAAGCACAATGATTAATGACGCCAAGAAAACCCGACAATCTCATCTCGTCAGTCACATGGCAAAGCCATTATGTAAATACCTTGAGTCAGAATCATAACGATTATCGATCACCCTTAAACACCGGAGAAAAATCATGAGAGCTGTCACTATTATTGGCTTCACTTTCTGAGATGTTAAGGTTAAATACAGTGATTTATTCCTCGAAATTTGTTTCCATTACTTGATGTGTAGTGTAATTGATGTGCGCCAGCATCGAAAATTTCATTTCTTTGCTTATTCTTCGTGAATGTGATCTTTGCTGCCATTAATTCACACTAGCATGCAAGCTTTTAAAATACACGTCGTGTATTGTGTATATCGATGAATACATAGATCAAAGTATAAGAGAGAATTATGAGTGTTAGACTAAAGCCTGTCCACGTAAATTTTCTGAAACTAAAATAATGCAAGCACAAAATTAAAAAGCTAGACATAATTCAACAAAACTGATGGTTAATTTCAGTTTTATAGGGTTATATATATATATATATATATATATATATATATATATATATATATATATATATATATATATATATATATATATATATATATATATATATATATATATATACAGCAAAGATAGTTGATTGAGGTATTAATGCTTTTATCTGTAAAATTTTCAAACTTTCTGTGTTACACCCGCCATTCCATACACTATCTTCAAATACGCTAGCGGTGGTGATTCTCCATCTTCTCATGAAATCGTCTATCCCATTTATTTTCTTCTTAGTTTTAACGAGTTTCCGTTTAACCAGAGCCCAGTATTTTTCTTTCGAGCTAAGTTCTGGACAGTTTAGCGAACTGGCTATGTATGGAACATATCTCTTGTGCCATATTTCAGGACTGATTTTCAATAGTGACAATAGGTCAAAACAGAGCTGGAGAGTCGTAGCTTCTTACGAACGGTAGTAACTATTTTTGCAGACATTTTCTCGTACACATACTTGCTGATACGGCCGATAGAGACGAAATATTCGGACATATGGCCTGCCAAACTAAATACCTCTCTGGAAACTTAGACATCTTTTTTGTCTGGAAATACTAAGCAATTGCGTTTCTTTGCATTGCTGTATAAAAACCAGACCCGGAAGCTGTTGAAACTCTTCGAGCACATATGTTTCGTCGTCCATTAAGGTACGATATTTTTTGCAAAAACTTAGTGTAAAGCTCCTTAGCACCAATTTTTTCAATGAAATTTTGCTCACGGCTGGGCACCTTTTTGACTTTATAAGGTTTTATACCATTTCTCTGCTTTTCTTTTTGCACATATGATTTTGATTCGCACTTTGCGTAAATTTATTTTCCATTCTATTTTTATTAATATTCTTCTCAATAATTGTAGTGTTCTTAGTGATCTTAGTAGAGTTGTCGTGATCAACAACCCCCAAAAAGTAAGCTCAATAGTAGCATTACAATTAATTTTATTTCAATAAATGCGAATGCATTTTAGGATACCAAATATGCTGATTAGTATTAAATATAGATGTTAATTTTTGGTTTTTCAAGTGTATATTAAATATTGTTACGGCCTGTTTTGTAACATTTATTTGTACAGTGGTGAAGCATATTCGTGTAGGGAGCAATTTACATTCGACAGCTTCTATTGCTACGCGAATGTGGATGGAACGAAGCTAAGTTGAAGTGTAGTAGAAAATCATTTGTTTTCATCGCTTGCTACTCGACATTACTGAAAACTATATTTCGTTCTGCTCGTTCGGGAATGTCTGCTTTGATTTTGCTATCCAGCAATTCCATACTATAAAGATATACGATCTCTCCGAATTTCATAATAATTGGTATTTTTGTTCTTTAACGAAAAATAATTGACCCGTATTTTTTATTGTTCTATAAGGCTTGCCCTGTCAGTGTAAGAAGGTTGCGAATATACAAAATTTTTGGTTTTTTTAAAATTCATATCTCTTGAACGGATTTCTAAGGTTAAGTGCGCTAATTAAAGTGAATTTAAAGTTATATGAAATAAATATACGAAAAATAATTAAAACTAGTGTTTAACAATTAGTTTCCATTCAAAAGTATCAAACGCATTTGTTATTCTTTGTTTTGATGGTTTGAAGAAAAAATATACAATAGATGCTAATAGTTGCATTCTAAGTATTTGATCTTTTAACGTTACATATCCAAAACTAGCGATGTTGGTCAAGGCGTTTTTGACTTATGAGTTTACCAAGTCTTATATTTTCCTTCAAGGTTTTCATGTGTTTTATAGTAACTAGGGATTGTATGCATATAATGAACCCCCTGGCATATTTTTGTAATTATTTCGTTATTATCATATTTAAACTAAGCATTGTCAGTTAAAACACATAGTATCAACAGTAAAACAATTGATAGAATATGATTCTTCACAATTTTTAGACATAAAACATCATCATTAACAATTTTTACCTGAACACTGCATTGTACAATGATTTGTAAGTATTTTCGTTACAGGAGTGAAAAAAGCATTCGATCCTGTAAATAAATTGTGGATTATAAAAATGCATTTTTTAACACGATAATACCTAGTACTTATATTCAATTTTACTATGCAGATATAAAAACAATGAAAAATTGGAAAAAATTGTCTAAATTTTGAGGGTCCATTATACGACTGATTGGAAGTGCTTTGTTGCCTATTTGGCAACCCTTCATATCTGTGCAGTGTTTTGAAGAATTGTTAAATTTTTAAATATGACTAAATGTTCATGGTTGATATAACATGCTTTAATTATAAAATAATAAATAGTTTGGTATATGTCTGTTTAGTATTTCACATATAAAAATGTTGAATACGTACGCATGTTACAACTTATTCAACTAGGGTAAATGTAAAATATTTAACCAACTTTGTTCATAAATTGAAGTTCAACTCTCCCGTAAAATTTGAGATTTGACCTTATGCGTAGAACAATTTTTATGCCTTTAGAAAGTTTTCTATAGAGAGGTAGCCATAACTTACTAAGGTCTATTCACATGGTTTTTTTTAACTCGTTTTGTTTTCGGTGATAACTTCAGAACTAAACAAGTTATCGACCTCATTCGATTAACGTTTTGGGCAAAAACTAATGATATGGCAGTTTAAAAACAAAACTCAATTTTTGGTGTAAACACTTAAAATGTCAAAAACTGTATTTTGACCATTCCATGAAAAGTAAACACATGCAAACAATATCGAAGTAATTTAAATGTTTATGCATGTGAATTGATCAACTCCATTTAATCTTTTTTTTATGCTGTTTCATAGTAAAGGTTGGTATCGTGTTTGAAAGAAATTTCTTTTTCTATTTTCCAAAACCCATGTTAACTTCCGTTCAATGAAACGTAAAAGTAACAAATCGAAAAGAAATTTCTGCAGTAGTATCCACCCGAAAATAACGAAAAATAAAATTGGAATTTGTAAGGTTTCTCGGAAACTTATGGGAGCTGTTACTTCTTCTTTCGGAAAAATATTCTGCTCGATTATTCCGTAAGTGAAGGTGACATTTCGTTCCATGCAGATCAATTGTCAAAATTCTGCTTGGTAGTATTGAACAAAATTCCGTAACCTCTTTACTTTGTAGTTCGATACTGGCCATAAAAGTGGAACGTGTCACCCGTGTAAAAAAAAAACCTTTGTGTATATACTTGTCCAAAATATATGCGTTACCCTATTTGTCTACGAAATAACAAATTGGTTTAGCAGTGTCAGGTCAATCATTTAAAAAAAAGTTGATATGCATATTATAGACCCGGGTCCGAAATAAGCAAATGGGTTCAAAAAGGCACATTATGACCAGCGCGAAATATCGATGTTTACCAGGAAAACCTAGGCTCAAAAATAGAGTTTACCGTAACTGTAACTGTCAAATGTTGGAGTATTGCACAAAAAGTAAATAAAATTCGTGTGGAATACATCAAAATTGTTGAAAGCTTATACTAAGTGGTCCATTACTAGCATATAAACCCTAGGCTACCATGCGTCTCCATGAGTTTAACAGTAATTAGGTGGTGCCTATTTGGATCAAGGATAAATAATTTTCAGATGCCATTTACTGTTTCGAACAGAGTGTTTTTAGATAAAGTTCGTTTATAAGTTCTTGTTGGATTTATTTGATTGTAGATATACAAGTGCCAAACATACTTTAGCATATAATAACTTAAAAACGATCTTTAAAAAACATAAAAAACGCATTCAAGACCCATGTATTTTCGGTCAATATCCATGAAAAAATAGAAATTAACCATAACGTTTTGCAATGTGACCCATAATTATTATAATATTTAGCAATAAAATGTCAAAAATGTACCGTTATATACCGGTTCAATTGCATTTCTTAAACTTGCAAAGTTGATCCGCAGAATGTAACCCTCGTGCAATGAAATATAGCATATTATTCATAAATAATTGAAAATGTTCCTTAAATAAATTGTAAATGATCCATAAAACGATGATTAATGATCTGTGAACTTAAAAAAATAATTTATAGCAAGTCTACTTTGTACAATAAACCATAAAGGTGTGTTACATAAATTAATCCTGCATTTTTTTCAGTTTTTTGAAATTATTTCGTTATTATCATATTTAAACTAAGCATTGCCAGTTAAAACACATAGTATCGACACTAAAACAAAAGTTAGAATATGATTCTTCACAACTTTTACAAATAAAACATCATCATTAACAATTTTTACCTGAACACTGCATGGTACAATGATTTGTAAGTATTTTCGTTACAGGAGTGAAAAAAGCATTCGATCCTGTAAGTAAATTGTGGATTATAAAAATGCATTTTTTAACACGATTTATTTTTCAACACACCTAGTACTTATATTCAATTTTACTATGCAAATATAAAAACAATGAAAAATTGTAAAAAAAATGTCTAAATTTTGAGGGTCCATTATACGACTGATTGGAAGTGCTTTGTTACCTATTTGGCAACCCTTCATATCTGTGCGGTGTTTTGAAGAATTGTTGAATTTTTAAATATGACTAAATGCTCATGGTTGATATAACATGCTTTAAGAATAAAATAATAAATAGTTTGGTATTTGTCTGTTTAGTATTTCACTTAAAAAAAATGTTGAATGCGTACGCATGTTACAACTTATTCAACTAGGGTAAATGAACAATATTTAACCAACTTTGTTCATATTTGAGGTCCCTTAAAATATTGGAAAATTTTATATGTTATCAGCGGTTTTTTATGCTCGATTATCCCGATTGGGATAAAATCCAGGCCCGCTAAGGTGACTAACTATAGATTATAATGGGCCAAATATGTAAGTCTAATCAAGCATTTTTTAGTCTACTTTGATGTTGCAGAAGTTTGCTCGCCTCAATTTACAATATTGGACCAAGCATGTTTTGAGTACACGGGAAATAATCCACACATATTTATTGGCTAAAATCCATGGAAAACTCCACATACGACTGATTTGTTTACTAATAAACAGCACCCACTTAGAAACACATATTTGACAAATGAAAAGTATTTGTGGCCACACATAATGGTGTTGTGTACACATAGAAAGTATGAGTGGTTACAAATAGCTATCATTTGCTGATCACATTGCAAAAAATTATGTGTCGGACACAAAGATATTATCATTACTTTTTTTTATCAGTGTACGGGAGCAAATATATTCTGGACGTGTATGTTTTTTGTTCACTTTGCTGTAAAATACATTAAACATGGTTTTCGGTGCCTTAATGCAAATATATTCAGCGGCGATAGGGGATGATATTTGAGTAAAACGCGTATGGAGAAATTTCAAAATTTACGGAGTTATTGAACTTTTATTTTTTGGTACATTAGTTATTCTTTAGCTCAATTATGTTATTTAGCAAGATTATATTTCCTTCATTCGAAAGCTTAGAAAGTTTTCTACATAAAATTTTCATTTAAATGTTGGGTTGTTAAAATTTAGTGTCGTTTTAGTGGTAAAAACGTTTTAATTTTTAAAAGGGTTTTGGCATGAATTTTTTTTGCATAAAACACGTTATAAACAGTAGTGGATGATAGAACAAAAACATGGCTTTAAAAGTGTTCTACAACTTAGTTTTTTTTTTAATTTTTTTTTTGACATGCGACATGTTGTGCCTTCAATTATCGTATTATAAAATCATGAATTAAACTCCATCATGGTGATGTCTGTGCGCAGGACGCACAGCACACTTGATCACCGTTCTGCTCTCGCTCATCCCCTATCGCCCCTGAAAATATAAGGAACCGAACCGATTGTACTAGTTTTATTCTATACCTAGATTGAATCTAGATAGATATCTACAAAGGTGTAGTAACTATTCGGATGCCTTTAGAAAGTTTTCTATAGAGAGATAGCCATAACTCACTAAGGTCTTTTTTACATGGTTTTTTTACTCGGTTTGTTTTCGGTGATAACTCAGAACTAAACAAGTTATCACCTCATCGATTAACGTTTTGGGCAAAAACAAATCATATGGCAGTTTAAAAAAAACTCAATTTTTGGTGTAAACACTTAAAATTTCAACAACTGTATTTTGACCATTCCATGAAAAGTAAACACATGCAAACAATACCGAAGTATTTTAAATGTTTATGCATGTGAATTGATCAACTCCATTTAGTCTTTTTTTATGCGGTTTCATAGTAAAGGTCGGCATCGTGTTTGAAAGATTTTTTTTTTATTTTCCAAAACCCATGTTAACTTCCGTTTACTGAAACGTAAAAGTAACAAATCGAAAAGAAATTTCTGCAGTAGTATCCACCCGAAAAGAACGAAAAATAAAATTGGAATTTGTAAGGTTTCCACAGAAACTAATGGGAGCGGTTACTTCTACTTTCGGAAAAGTATTCCGCTCGATTATTCCGTAAATGAAGGTGACATTTCGTTCCATGCAGATCAATTGTCAAAATTCTGCTTGGTAGTATTGAACAAAATTCCGTAAGCTCTTTACTTTGTAGTTCGATACTGGCCTTAAAAGTGGAACGTGTCACCCGTGTAAAAAAAACCTTTGTGTATATACTTTTCCAAAATATATGCGTTACCCTATTTGTCTACGAAATAACAAATTGGTTTAGCAGTGTCAGGTCCATCATTTAAAAAAAAAAGTTGATATGCGCATTATAGACCCGGGTCCGAAATAAGCAAATGGGTCCAAAAAGGCACATTATGACCAGCGTGAAATATCGATGTTTACCAGGAAAACCTAGGCTCAAAATAGAGTTTACCATAACTCTGTGTAAATGACTAGTTATTTTAATCAAATGTTGGAGTATTGCACAAAAAGTAAATAAAATTCGTGTGGTATACATCAAAATTGTTGAAAGCTTATACTAAGTGGTCCATTACTAGCATATAAACCCTAGGCTACCATGCGTCTCCATGAGTTTAACAGTAATTAGGTGGTGCCTATTGGGATCAAGGATAAATAATTTTCAGATGCCATTTACTGTTTCGAACAGAGATAGATTGTTTTAGATAAAGTTCGTTTATAAGTTCTTGTTGGATTTATTTGATTGTAGATATACAAATGCCAAACATATTTTAGCATATAATAACTTAAAAACGATCTTTAAAAAACATAAAAAACGCATTCAAGACCCATGTATTTTCGGTCAATATCCATGAAAAAATAGAAATTAACCATAACGTTTTGCAATGTGACCCATAATTATTATAATATTTAGCAATAAAATGTCAAAAATGTACCGTTATATACCGGTTCAATTGCATTTCTTAAACTTGCAAAGTTGATCCGCAGTATGTAACCCTCGTGCAATGAAATATAGCATATTATTCATAAATAATTGAAAATGTTCCTTAAATAAATTGTAAATGATCCATAAAACGATGATTAATGATCTGTGAACTTAAAAAAATAATTTATAGCAAGTCTACTTTGTACAATAAACCATAAAGGTGTGTTACATAAATTAATCCTGCATTTTTTTCAGTTTTTTGAAATTATTTCGTTATTATCATATTTAAACTAAGCATTGCCAGTTAAAACACATAGTATCGACACTAAAACAAAAGTTAGAATATGATTCTTCACAACTTTTACAAATAAAACATCATCATTAACAATTTTTACCTGAACACTGCATGGTACAATGATTTGTAAGTATTTTCGTTACAGGAGTGAAAAAAGCATTCGATCCTGTAAGTAAATTGTGGATTATAAAAATGCATTTTTTAACACGATTTATTTTTCAACACACCTAGTACTTATATTCAATTTTACTATGTAAATATAAAAACAATGAAAAATTGTAAAAAAAATGTCTAAATTTTGAGGGTCCATTATACGACTGATTGGAAGTGCTTTGTTGCCTATTTGGCAACCCTTCATATCTGTGCGGTGTTTTGAAGAATTGTTGAATTTTTAAATATGACTAAATGCTCATGGTTGATATAACATGCTTTAAGAATAAAATAATAAATAGTTTGGTATTTGTCTGTTTAGTATTTCACATATAAAAATGTTGAATGCGTACGCATGTTACAACTTATTCAACTAGGGTAAATGAACAATATTTAACCAACTTTGTTCATATTTGAGGTCCCTTAAAATATTGGAAAATTTTATATGTTATCAGCGGTTTTTTATGCTCGATTATCCCGATTGGGATAAAATCCAGGCCCGCTAAGGTGACTAACTATAGATTATAATGGGCCAAATATGTAAGTCTAATCAAGCATTTTTTAGTCTACTTTGATGTTGCAGAAGTTTGCTCGCCTCAATTTACAATATTGGACCAAGCTTGTTTTGAGTACACGGGAAATAATCCACACATATTTATTGGCTAAAATCCATGGAAAACTCCACATACGACTGATTTGTTTACTAATAAACAGCACCCACTTAGAAACACATATTTGACAAATGAAAAGTATTTGTGGCCACACATAATGGTGTTGTGTACACATAGAAAGTATGAGTGGTTACAAATAGCTATCATTTGCTGATCACATTGCAAAAAATTATGTGTCGGACACAAAGATATTATCATTACTTTTTTAATCAGTGTACGGGAGCAAATATATTCTGGACGTGTATGTTTTTTGTTCACTTTGCTGTAAAATACATTAAACATGGTTTTCGGTGCCTTAATGCAAATATATTCAGCGGCGATAGGGGATGATATTTGAGTAAAACGCGTATGGAGGAATCCCAAAATTTACGGGGTTATTGAACTTTTAATTTTTTGGTACATTAATTAGTCTTAAACTGGCTTTAACTCAATTATGTTATTTAGTAAGATTATATTTCCTTCATTCGAAAGCTTAGAAAGTGTTTCACATAAAATTTTCATTTAAATGTTGCGTTGTTAAAATTTAGTGTCGTTTTAGGGGTAAAAATGTTTAATTTTTAAAAGGGTTTTGGCATGAATTTTTTTTGCATAAAACACGTTATAAACAGTAGTGGATGATAGAACAAAAACATGGCTTTAAAAGTGTTCTACAACTTAGTTTTTTTTTAAATTTTTTTTTTGACATGCGACATGTTGTGCCTTCAATTATCGGATTATAAAATCATGAATTAAACTCCATCATGGTGATGTCTGTGCGCAGGACGCACAGCACACTTGATCACCGTTCTGCTCTCGCTCATCCCCTATCGCCCCTGAAAATATAAGGAACCGAACCGATTGTACTAGTTTTATTCTATACCTAGATTGAATCTAGATAGATATCTACAAAGGTGTAGTAACTATTCGGATGCCTTTAGAAAGTTTTCTATAGAGAGATAGCCATAACTCACTAAGGTCTTTTTTACATGGTTTTTTTTACTCGGTTTGTTTTCGGTAATAACTCCAAAAATAAACAAGTCAACCTCATTCGATTAACGTTTTCCGTTTTGGGCAAAAACAAATCATATGGCAGTTTAAAAAAAACTCAATTTTTGGTGTAAACACTTAAAATTTCAAAAACTGTATTTTGACCATTCCATGAAAAGTAAACACATGCAAACAATACCGAAGTATTTTAAATGTTTATGCATGTGAATTGATCAACTCCATTTAGTCTTTTTTTATGCGGTTTCATAGTAAAGGTCGGCATCGTGTTTGAAAGATTTTTTTTTTCGATTTTCCAAACTAATGTTAACTTCCGTTCACTGAAACGTAAAAGTAACAAATCGAAAAGAAATTTCTGCAGTAGTATCCACCCGAAAAGAACGAAAAATAAAATTGGAATTTGTAAGGTTTCCACGGAAACTAATGGGAGCGGTTACTTCTACTTTCGGAAAAGTATTCCGCTCGATTATTCCGTAAATGAAGGTGACATTTCGTTCCATGCAGATCAATTGTCAAAATTCTGCTTGGTATTATTGAACAAAATTCCGTAAGCTCTTTACTTTGTAGTTCGATACTGGCCTTAAAAGTGGAACGTGTCACCCGTGTAAAAAAAACCTTTGAGTATGTACTTTTCCAAAAAATATGCGTTACCCTATTTGTCTACGAAATAACAAATTGGTTTAGCAGTGTCAGGTCCATCATTTAAAAAAAAAAGTTGATATGCGCATTATAAAGGGCGATACGGTCAAAATTTGGTCAATATCAACTTGACGTATTTCTTTCAATTTTGCATTTAAAAAACCTGAACACCCCTCATTTTGAAGGTGTGTGTGTGTAGAATGTTGCTCCTATTTTGATTTTGGAATTCACTCTTCAGTTGTCAAAATGCCGTCCAAGCAAGAAGAGCAGCGTATCAAAATTATGCTCGCGCATCGCGAAAATCCGAGCTACTCGCACGCAAAGTTGGCAAAATCGCTCAAAGTTGCCAAATCAACCGTTACAAATGTAATTAAAGTGTTTGGGGAACGTTTGTCGACAGCCAGGAAGTCTGGATCGGGGGAAAATCGAAAACCGGAAGCCGCTGAGACGACAAAGAGAGTTGCCGGTAGTTTCAAGCGAAACCCTAACCTATCTCTCCGAGATGCCGCAAATAAGCTGGGTGTATCGTCTACAACCGTGCATCGAGCCAAAAAACGAGCCGGACTATCGACTTACAAGAAGGTAGTGACTCCAAATCGCGATGATAAACAAAATACGACGGCCAAAGCGCGATCCCGGAGGCGTGCACGACGATGCTGACGAAGTTTGACTGCGTGGTAATGGACGACGAAACCTACGTCAAAGCCGACTACAAGCAGCTTCCGGGACAGGAGTTTTACACGGCAAAAGGAAGGGGAAAGGTAGCAGATATTTTCAAGCAATACGAAACTGTCAAAGTTCGCAAAGAAATATCTGGTTTGGCAAGCCATCTGTACCTGTGGCTTGAAAAGCAGCATTTTATATAGCTTCCGGAACTGTCAACCAAGAAATTTACGTGAAAGAGTGTTTGAATAAACGTCTGCTGCCTTTCCTGAAGAAACACGGTTGTTCCGTACTGTTTTGGCCGGATTTGGCATCTTGCCATTACGGTAAAAAGGCCATGGAGTGGTACGCCGCCAACAACGTGCGGGTGGTTCCCAAGCGACAGGAACCCTCCCAACACGCCAGAGCTCCGCCCAATTGAGAAATACTGGGCTATTGTCAAGCGGAACCTAAAGAAGACCAAAAAAACTGCTAAGGACGAGCAGCAGTTCAAGGCAAACTGGCTTTCTGCGGCGAAGAAGGTGGACAAGGTGGCTGTACAAAATCTGATGGCAGGGACCAAGCGTAAGGCCCGGCAATTCGGATTTGGAAAAGCGGAAGCCTAACTGAATATTTTTCCTGAATTTTATACTAATTGAACTTGAAAAAGAAATTTAATTTGATTTTTTAAATAAACAATTTCACCGATTTACACGCGTTTTCCCTTGACCAAATTTTGACCGTATCACCCTTTAGACCCGGGTCCGAAATAAGCAAATGGGTCCAAAAAGGCACATTATGACCAGCGTGAAATATCGATGTTTACCAGGAAAACCTAGGCTCAAAATAGAGTTTACCATAACTCTGTGTAAATGACTAGTTATTTTAATCAAATGTTGGAGTATTGCACAAAAAGTAAATAAAATTCGTGTGGAATACATCAAAATTGTTGAAAGCTTATACTAAGTGGTCCATTACTAGCATATAAACCCTAGGCTACCATGCGTCTCCATGAGTTTAACAGTAATTAGGTGGTGCCTATTGGGATCAAGGATAAATAATTTTCAGATGCCATTTACTGTTTCGAACAGAGAGATAGATTGTTTTTAGATAAAGTTCGTTTACAAGTTCTTGTTGGTTTTTTTTGATTGTAGATATACAAATGCCAAACATATTTTAGCATACAATAACTTATAAACGATCTTTAAAAAACATAAAAAAACGCATTCAAGACCCATGTATCTTCGGTCAATATCCATGAAAAAATAGAAATTAACCATAACGTTTAGCAATGTGACCCATAATTATTATAATATTTAGCAATAAAATGTCAAAAATGTACCGTTATATACTGGTTCAATTGCATTTCTTAAACTTGCAAAGTTGATCCACAGAATGTGATCCTCGTGCAATGAAATATAGCATATGATTCATAAATAATTGAAAATGTTCCTTAAATAAATTGTAAATGATCCATAAAACGATGATTAATGATCTGTGAACTTATAAAATTGATTCATAGCAAGTCTACTTTGAACACTAAACCATAAAGGTTTGTTACATAAATTAATCCTGCATTTTTTTCAGTTTTGGTCACTATTTTATTTAATTTTTAGTCCATAGAGATTGAAGAATTGCTCCCCAACATGCCCGTTAGACTGATGAAAATTTCGAAATGTTCGCTATCCTATGCTTAAACAATCTCCAATCGTGTGCTGAACGATATCTTGAAATTTGAGCACATTTGATAAGAAACTAATACAAATTAGAAACTTTTATTAAGAAATTGCGAGTACTGTAGAGAAGGCATACACACTACCAAAATGTCATGTAAATTTCTGTCCCCTGAGACCGACACATGCAAGCGTCCTTTAGCACATAAGAATGAGACGAAAGAAATGAGAAAATAAATTCAATCAAACACATCTTTCGTCGAATTCCGTAAAAGTCAGTTTCAAGAGACATAATTTTACATGAAATCTTTCTTTACGTTCCCCGACTATATACAAACCTAAATTACGTCTCGTGTAAAATTCATAATTTCTAAGTGTGTACTTTTCGTTCAATAGTAATTCATATTGAAAAATATCTCAGCTCTAATTTTGCTTTTCAGAAAAACGGCCAGTAAGAATGTTCTTAACAAATGCATGAGAAATAAATAATCTTTTGTCATGATCGAATAGCTACTCTGTCAGAAACACTAAATCGCAACAAAATTTGGACACCCCGAAATACGTATATCGATGGAAATACTTGATCAACGCGTGAGCAGACTGATGAACGTATGTCTGTTCAAGTTTTGGTGATACTACAAGCTTTTAGATCAAAGATGGCGCAATGAATATTTGAATATGTCGAAGTTTTCCTGTGTGATGATGGACGGTGAAACTTAGGTGCTGGAAGACTTTTGCAGCTTCCCGGAATGTCTTATTATACTGCCATGCTACGGACCGGCGTAGAGGAGCATTTCAGTACGAAGAGCATGGCAAAGTTTCCCGAAAAATATTTGGTTTGGTAGGCAATATGCAGCTGTTGTCAAGCAAGCCAATATACCATGAAGAATGCCTAAAGAAGCGATTGTTATCATTCCTACGCAGCCATGACGCTTCCTCGCTATTCGCGCCTGATTTGGCATCTTGTCCGTACGCCAAAGATGTTTTGGAATGGAATAAAGCAAATGGAGTCCATGTTGTACCGAAAGAGACGAATCCACCCAACTGCCCGGAGTTGCGATCTATCGAGCGGTATTGGGCTCTCGTGAAGAGAGAACTCTCTAAATATAACAAGAAAATTCTAAAATCCTGGACAAAAGCAGCTAAATCGGTTTCAAAGAAGTCCGCACAGACGCTTAGGGCTGGAGTGAACTCAAAAGTTCATAGTTTCTTCATGCAGTTTTATTGAGTAACTGTTATTAGTTTTAAGATGACTAAAAATGCACAATTAAATGAATAAAAAATGCATCTTGGATTGAACTAACAGCAAATTGGTGTTATTCCAAATTTAATCTGTCCAGATTTTGTCGCGAACAAGCCTTCGCCACGATCTTTTGTGCTCTACTACAAGTGCTAGAAATCCTAATGTTGCCAGTTTGGGCCAAAAAACCTAGCAACTTCATAAGAACCTTATTTGAAATCGTTTATGCATAAGAAAGCAAGATTTTTAAAATTCGCACCAGTTTGATGCCAAAGAAGGATCGCGTTGATATAAACAAGTTTTGCGAAGTCGTTTTGAGGAATGAAAACCTAAGAAAGTGGCCTATGTTTCCGAAATACGAAGTGTTAGCATTTAGGCAAACCCCAACAACTCCGACCGCGATTTGGCCAAAAAGCTTCGCGCCGCACGCATTACCGTGAAACAGATTCGTCTCCGGGAAGGCTTCAAGTTTTACCGTGCCTGTAGACAACCAAATAGGGATCAAAAGCAGAACAATGAGGCCAGAATCCGTGCTAGAAAACTGTATGATCAGGTGTTGCCAAATTCAATGGCCGTCTCCTCATGGATGATGAAACCTATGTAAAGGCCGATTTCAAACAGCAACCGGGACAAAAAATTTACTTGGCTTTGTGTTACAGATAAATTTGCACGTAAATACATGATTTGGCAAGGCATTTGTAGCTGCGGCAAGAAGACCAAGGTTTTCATCATGATATTTAATTCAGAACTGTACCGAACGGAATGTCTCCAAAAGCGAATAACTATTGCCATTCATCAGATCCCTTCATGAACCTGTCATGTTTTGGTTAGATCTTGTAAGCTGTCATGACAGTGAAACAGTGTTACAGTGGTATGAAACCAACAGGATTCAGTTTATACCGAAAGAACTCAACCCACCAAACTGTCCCCAGCTCAGACCGATAGAGATTTTTTGGCTATTATGAAGAGGAAGCTGAAGGTGAATGGCAGTTTCGTCAAAAACATCAATGAGTTAAGAACCAAATGGAATATGATTGCCAAAACGATGGATGAGAATAATGTGCGCCGGTTGAAGAAACGTATTTCGGGAAAAGTCCGCAAATTTCTTCGAAATCGAGATGATTTTTTTTGTATTTTTACCTCTACAGTTCACATACAGTTGAACATTTAAGGTAAATCATAATACTTGTCAGTAAATGTTAGTGTTAGTAAATATCCGAAATATGCGCAAAAGTCTATGTTCCAATTTTAATTGGGCCACACTTTAGTTTCTGTAAGATTCACTTGTTTACCCTTGAAATGCCCTACAAAATTATCTGTAATTGGAAGGCCTTGCTGAAGTTGCTTTCATAATCGTTCCAGATACATTTGCAATGCCGAAAAAAGGCTGTCATCGACTAGAAGCACCGTGCTATGGTCAAGGCAATGTTTTCGTCAAATAAACTATGGTTAAAGCCCAAATGCAATATGAACAAAAACCTCAAGTATAATAGTTGTCGCAAATGCCATCGATGTTTTCAATTTTTATCCCACGCTAACTTAGATCATGCTTTTCTGCTGCCATTGCCGTATCGCATTCTCTATCATAACATTCGGACCGTTTGAGTGGATTAAGAACCTACCTGCTCAGCTGACTGTTCCTCGATCAGCATCTTAACCTCTAGGCCCTGTTTTGCTTCGAGAAAAGCTCTTCGTTGTTTTGCTTCCGCCAGGAAGTAGTTCAGCAAACCTATGGCCGTTGCTGCCACCATCAGGAGAACATTCGCAATTTGCTGTCAAAAGGAAGAAAAAAGAGGAAAGGGACGAAACGAGTGAAATACTATAGTTAATCCTGACATCATTTTCAATTGATCCCAAATTGCCACCCAACTAGCTAACCCCAAGCTATCAGTTGCTTCGTGAGCACTGAAACGGGTGCTGAACTAACCCCCATCAATTTGGGAAAATCTAATTCAGGGTCCAACGTCCAAAGAAGGACGGAGGGGAATGGAAGGACAGTTACAAACAAAAGTTTATCTCTCTTACCTGTTCCCAAAAATAGTTTTCCTTCTTGGCCAGGCCAATGATGGCATTGATATAGGTTGCGAATGACCCCAGTCCCAGCAGGATGCCAGTATACTTTAGCAGCACCGGCAAGGTAACGTAGACTAAAAAATTAAGGAGCACAGCCCATCCGAGGGAATCTCTGAAAAGGAAAATAAATTATGGACAACTGTGTGAGCGACAAACAAGGGATGGATACAAGTGAGTATGGCACATCGGTGCTGAAATCGGAGGATAAAAATAACTATATCCACATGTTGACTACACTTTTACAGGATCAGTTTTTGGAAGAAAAGAGTAAATTGGCGAATCATTTCCATCCGGTCCATTGGGTGTTGAAGGTTGTGTGTACAGTCTGGTATATACGGTGAATGGTGTATTCGTTTACAATACTGCATGGAAGCTTGTTAGATTCCGAAAAGTGGTTTGAGAGGAGCACAACTGATTATGTTGGTTGAGTTAACGATACTGTGCGTCCGTGTGATATCAAAAATGGTGTAATGGTTGTGCCTTCTGAAAATATAATGAACTGCCGCTAGATCGAATGATTTTCTCCACTTTCCACCGAATCCAAATTGTTTTGGTACAAACGAGCGTGTGAAGGAGCTTAATGCAAATTCTGCTCGTTGCTACCATATTTTAATATGATAATCGTTTAATCCTCTGAATTTGAATCGTGAACGGAGGAGAGCCCGCTATTAAACAGCAGAATACAATTAGGATAAAAAAAACAAAGCCACAATCTGTAGGGACCGACCTTTCGGCTTAGGTCACGGCACAGATAATTGATGGCATGGTTCTTGTTTATATCTTTGGGCAGGTATTTAAGACGGTTTAAGTAGGTTAATTAAAATGCAAGGCTGTTTGCTTGGTTGCGAGATTTTTTCTGGGATAAAATCCCAAACGGAAATCCACGAAAGCTAATTGCCGGTATGAATAAGTGGCCTGAAATAAGCTGTTAAGGATAATGAATTCTATTAATAGTCTATTAATATAAACAGAAGAGATTAAGATGGCGATGTATGGAGAAGGATGTTTTAAATATTGGCGATTTGAGAGGCACAAATTAATATATTTGGTGCACGATTATAATTTAACTGCGATGCTAGTAGCATTAAACATTAGAATAATTTTGGCATACTCAAAACCCAGGGAGTAGTGACATTTTCCGGAAATAAGGCTGAGTCACCTACAGCGTCTTTGTGCTTTATTAATCGAAGCTGATGAAAAATTAATATAAATTCACTTTGCATTTTAAGAAGGTCAAAAAATTTCATAGGGTAGTGTTGTGACGGCAGAGATACTTATCTTCACAACAGCTTCTATAGTAACTAAACACATTACTCAATTAGTGATTAATTATTCTTCAGCGCCTCGTACGCTCAACTTGGCCAAGTAAACGAGACTGACTGCTCGCACTCAGAAAAAGCAAAGTCGTTATCTTAACATACAATCCGCGTGCAAGATGTTTAGATTAAGGTTTATATATAGAAGTTACACACTTAGAAATCATGAATTTTACACGAGACGAAATCCATGTTTGTTAACAGTCGGGAAACGTAAAAAAAGATATAGTGTAAAATTATATCTCCTGAGACTCACATATACGCAATTTGACGAAAGATGTGTCTGATTAAATTTATTTCCACATCTCTTTCCACTCATTCTAAAAGGGTGTTCCGATCAAATTTTGATCAAACAGTTATGTGTGTGAGTCGATCAAAGTTTTCATTAATAAGTCAAATTCTTTTCCTTTTTCAAGTTCAGCTAATACAGAATACAGGATAAATATTCAGCTTCCTTTTTAACGAATGCGAATTGCCAGGTCTTTCATTTAACACCCGCCATAAGATTTTGTACAGTCTCCTTGTCCGCTTTATTCGCCGCAGAACGCCAGTTTACCTTGAACTGTTTCTAACTCACAACAGCTTTTTGAGCCTTCTTAAGGTTCCGCTTGACGATGGCCCATTATTGTTCGATTGGGCGGAGCTCTGTCGTGTTAGGAGGGTTCTTGTCCTTGAGCACCACTTGACCGTTGTTGGCAGTACAGAATACCCCTCAATGGCCTTTTTTCCGTAATGACAAGATGCCAAATCCGGCCGAAATAGAACGGAACAATTGTGTCGCTTAAGGAAAGGCAGTAGACATTTATGTAAGCACTCGCTCAGATAAATCTCCTGGTTGACGGTTCCAGTTGCAATGTAAACGTTGCTCTTCAAGCCTCAGGTACAGATGACCAGCCACATCATATATTTCTTCGCGAACATTGACAGTTTAATATGCTTGAAAATATCTGCCGCCTTTCCCCGTTCGGTTTCCGTACAAAATTCCTGTCCAGGAAGCTGTTGAAAGTCTTCCTTGACGTAAGTTTCATCGTCCTGTACCACGCAATCAAACTTCGTCAGCATCGTCTTGTACAATTTTTGCGGTCGTGCTTTTGCCGACGTGTTTTGTTTGTCGTCGCGATTTGGAATCACCACTTTCTTGTAAGTCGACAGTCCAGCTCGTTTTTTAGCTCTATCCACGGTTGAAGGCGCCACTCCCAGCTTCTTTGCGACATATCGGACGGAGATGTTAGTGCTAATCTCAAAATCAAAATAGAGCCATGATGCTACACGCACGCATCTTCAAAATAAGGCATGTGCAAAAATTTTTAATGCACGATGAAAGGAAACGCGTTGAGTTTAAGTCGACCAAATTTTGATCCAAACACATTTTATATGCTGAGGGACGCTTGCATGTGTCCGTCTGAGGAGACGGTAATTTACATGATATTTTGGTAGTTGGTAGCAAGGTTATATAATGTAAGGTAAGACATAACACTTCTCTGCTGGGAAGGCTGCACTGCCGTTCTACGCATAACTGTCCCATGTTGCTTTTGGTCAAATTGCAGCTTTTTCAATATATGCTTAATTTTTTAACTATACTATTGGATACAAACAAAAAATTATATACTTTGTTCTGAGTTTGTATCAAAAAAACATCAAGTTAGATTGTCCCATGTTGAAATTCTAGGCATTAAAGTCCTACTACGACATTTCTTAAGAGATAGAAAACAAAATTGATTTAAGTTTACAACATTCTTTGTAGGAACTACTCGACACTCAGCATTGATAAGGGGCTTATATGTAAACTTAAACAATGACTTTGACATGAAAACATTGACATTAAATTGTCTATATAAGCCACCATTTGCATTTGATAGAACTGTGTTTTTAATGATGATATCAAGCTGAACAATGCATTAGGTCCTACACACTACCAAAATCTCGTGTAAATTTCTGTGTCTGAGACCGACACATGCAAGCGTCCTTTAGCGCATAAGAATGTGTTAAAAGAGATGAGAAAATAAATTCAACCGAACGCATCTTTTGTTGAATTGCGTATGTGTCAGTTTTAGAAGACATAATTTCACACGAAATCTTTCTTTACGTCCCCCGACTTTACATTCCCCAACTTTACGTTCGCCGACTATTTACAAACATGGATTAGGTCTCGTGTAAAATTCATAATTTCTAAGTGTGTAAGTAACATTGAGAGATTCTCTTCGTCGACTTTCTGTATGGTTAATAGTTTGTCTATAAAACGATTTGCTGATGTTTTCGACGTATTGGATCCTTAATCGCACTTTATACTACCGTACTGTATGTTGAAAATACTTGAACATATTTTTACATAGCCGCAAAGAGAAAGTCGACAAAGAGAGTCTCTAATTGTTACTTAGGACTTAATGCATTGTTTGGCTTGATATGGTGAAAAAAATTAATCAGAATCTTGGTAGGAGCATAAACAATAATGCAAATGGCATGTTTATTTGAAAACGTAAATTCTATCGCCAACGATCCATCAATACATCATGCAGTGCGACTTATATGCCTAGAATTTTCTGCTGCAAGGCAAGATTCTACGCATATCAGTCCCACTGAATATTTTACCTCGTATTTTACATACAAAAATAATCTTATTGTTTGTAATACCACAGATTACATCGAAACTCAGCCACATTTTTAAATGCCACTCATAAATTTGTTGGTTTTACCACGAATCTTACCAGCCCTACACAATAGTGACGCAAAACTTAAAACGCTTTTTTCTCAACTACAACTTTTGCAACATGGGACAGTTATGCGTAGATCGGTAGTGCATCAGTAGGAAATCACGGCAGCAGCAGCAACAGCAGCAGCAGCAAAAATAGAAGGAAGAGTTGATTTATAGAAGAAACCAAGTTGAAAAAGGAAGAAGACACCGAGTGGTGATCAATCTGACAGCTCCCATGTTAAAGTATAGGGCGAACATTTTAAAATGCTTCTTATAAATTCAAATGAAATTCTAATTTGAAGCGATTTGTTGTATGATGTAAGAAAAATTCTAAACTGCAAAATAGGGGCATTATTTGTATTTATTTTTTGTTTTGCTAAAAACATCTTTATTGAGTAGTTTTAGATTTTTATTACATCATACAACAAACCGCTTTTAATTAGAATTTCATTTGAATTTTTTAGAATCATTTTAAAATGTTCGTCCTATACTAAGACAGGACCTGCCAGCTGTTAGTGCAAAAACAAGACCATTAACCTGTCAAAAAGACCGTTTTTAATTGGTCGCTTTGACAATCACCTCTACCGCCTCCGTCGAGTTATGTTACAAGCACGCAGTTTTTTGTTGGTTTGGCGGTGTTGCTAGTAGTCACTGCTTTTTCACTTTTTTTGTTTGTGACAACTAGAACAAAGGTTCACTTTTTTTTTTTTTTTTATAATCATTTATTTGCACAGGCTCAATCGAATTAACTTTACAGAGCCAAATTTTCATATTTTTTTACATCATTTATCTTAAAACTAAAGTTAGGAGGAAAGAGCCGATTACTCGCGGCCGTCTCGAGGTTAATAGGAATTACAAATTACGGATGGGAAAGAGGGTGGGAATTTAAAGTATGGTTTACATAACACATTAAATTTAAATTCTAAATTATCTAAACACTTATAACTATACAATTTATGGTTTTCTTTTGACTTGAACATTTCTTGAAAAAGAAAAAAAAACACACACATACACACACATATAAAAAAAAACTTATACTAAACATACAGGTTAAACTAACTACAATCTAATGCTAATGTTAGTCAAAAACACATAAATGAGTTTCATGTACTCCAAATCACGTACAGCCAAAATATCTCGAATTGGCACATTGGGTTGTCTACCTCGAGCCCGAAGGGAATCATAAAGTTCAGATCTGACTCCACAATGTTCAGCACAAGACCAAATAACGTGGTCTGCGTCTTGATAGCCTTGTCCACACTCACAGAGATTGCTGTCGCTCAGCCCAACCCGGTATAAATGAGCGTTCAAAGAATAATGATTGGACATGAGGCGAGACATGACACGAATGAAGTCTCGACCCACATCCATCCCGCTAAACCAAGATTTCTTCGACACCTTTGGGATGATAGAATGTTGCCATCGCCCCAAATCTCCTTTACTCCATTTATACTGCCAGCTGACGAGTGACTGTTGACGAAAAATAGGAAAAAAATCGTTGAAGGCGATTTGTCGATCACAAATATCGCCTTCCATAGCGCCCACCTTTGCAAGCGAGTCCGCTTTCTCATTGCCCGGAATCGAACAATGAGATGGGACCCATACAAAGGTGATGATAAAATAACGCGAAGATAAAGCACTTAGAAGCTCCTGTATTTTCATGAGAAAATACGAGGAGTGCTTTACCGGCCTCAATGAGCGAATAGCCTCTATAGAACTGAGACTATCCGTGAAAATGAAAAAATGATCCGGTGTTAGTGAGGCAACAATTTCTAGCGTAAAATGTATTGCCGCTAATTCAGCGACATACACGGAACAAGGAGCTTGAAGTTTACGGTTGGCGCTATAAATTTCATTAAATATACCAAAGCCTGCTGACTCCTCTATCAAAGATCCGTCAGTGAAGAACGATTTAGTGGAATCAACTTGGCCAAACTTTGCAGCAAATATCACCGGAGCAATCATAGGACGATGATGCTCTGGGATTCCACGAAGCTCCTGCTTCATGGATAAATCAAAATGAATCGAATTGTCGAAATCGGAGAAGCAAACACGATTGGAAATGTTCGGCGAAGGGCTGACATCCTGTGTTATGTACAAATGGTACAAGGTCATGAAGCGGGTTTGAGGATTCAACTCAAGGAGCTTCTCAAAATGTTCGATTACCTGAGGGTTCATAACTTCACACCTGGTGAGGAGCCGGAGAGATAATTCTGAAAACCGATCCGAGAGTGGCAACATGCCAGCCAGCACTTCAAGACTCATGGTGTGAGTCGAGTGCATGCAACCTAACGCGATACGAAGACACCGATACTGAATACGTTCCAGTTTAATGAAGTGCGACCGAGCCGCTGACTGAAAACAAAAACTACC
This sequence comes from Aedes japonicus, assembly GCA_034211315.2. NCBI lineage: Eukaryota > Metazoa > Arthropoda > Insecta > Diptera > Culicidae > Aedes > Aedes japonicus. The sequence continues at coordinate 16,697 of JASCZW010005131.1, read as the reverse complement.
GTATTTCACAACCGACAAAATCGTTGTCCGGTACAACGTTAGAAGATCTTGCGGATGCGCTCCCCACCAGGTTCCGGTAATTGTGCAGAGAAAATTGATCCTTGGCTGGCACTTTCGCTTCACATACTCAATATGGGATCTCCAGGTGCACTTTGAATCGAACCAGACCCCAAGATATTTAAATGACATAGAATGAGTTATCGGCTTACCCCAAATTTGAAGCTTCGGTTGTGCAGGGTTATGCTTCCTTGAAAAAACTACCAACTCAGTTTTCTCCGTAGAGACTTCGATACCTAGCTCTAGAGCCCAAGTAGACAAATTGTCCAAGGTATCCTGTAAGGGTCCTTGCAGATCGACCCCATTGGGTCCCGTGACGAACACTACGCCGTCATCTGCAAGTTGTCTCAACGTACAGTTGTCACCTAGACAACCGTCAATGTCTTTGACATAAAAATTATACAAAGGGGGCTTAAACATGATCCCTGGGGAGACCCATGTAGCTAAATCGTGAAGCTGTAGAGGTTCCATGAGAGAAGCTCATATGTTTCTCTGACAGCAAATTGTACAAAAAATTGTTCATTAATGGTGAAATGCCACAAGCGTGGAGTTTATCTGAAAGAACTTCAACAGATACTGAATCAAAAGCCCCCTTCATACCCAAGAATACAAAAGCAAAAGCTAACTGAATATCTGTGGAAAACAACGCGAGACAGTCGTTCGTTCTCTTACCTCTATGGAAAACATATTGAGTATCTGAAAGCAGGTTGTTCGTCTCAACCCATTTGTCCAGACGGAAGAGGATCATTTTCTCCAACAACTTTCGAATACAGGATAACATCGCGATGGGTCGATAGGAGTTGTGGTCGGACGCGGGCTTACCAGGTTTTTGAATGGCAATAACTCTCACCCGTCTCCAATCATCCGGTACAATGTTGAGTTCCAGACACTGATTAAACAAGTTCAACGTGCGCCTCTTCGCGACGTCTGGGAGGTTCTTAAGCAAGTTGAACTTGATCCTATCAGCCCCTGGAGCCGTATTGCCACACGAAAGGAGTGCGAGAGAGAACTCTACCATTGAAAAGGGTTGGCTAATCTCATCTATCGAACTCGTGTTTTCGCGAGGAATCATCCGTGCCGGCACAGAATCGGGACAAACTTTTCGCGCGAACTTGAGGATCCATTGGTCCGAGTACTCCTCGCTCTCGTTGTTCGTAGTTCGGTTACGCAACCTTCGCGCCGTGTTCCAAAGAGTACTCATCGACGTTTCGCGCGATAGCCCGTTCACGAATGTTCGCCAGTAACCGCGTTTCTTGGCCTTGATGAGGCTCTTAAGTTCGCGTTCGAGAGCCGTGTATACTTCGAAGTGCTCAGGTGTTCCACGTCTACGGAAAACTTTAAACGCGTCGGACTTTTTACGGTAAACCTCGGTGCATTGCTGATCCCACCATGGCGAAGGAGGTTTCCTGCGAGATGACGTCCCTGGAACTGGTCGAGTTTGAGCTTGAAGCGCGCTGTCTAAGATCAGGTTGGAGAGGAAGTTATATTCTTCCAGCGGTGAAAGCCTTTCTACCGTCGTTACGGCTTCATCTACTGCTGTCTTAAACTTTGTCCAATCGATGTGACGGGTAAGATCATACGTGACGTTGACAGATTTCGACGAATTGAACCCGGTGGCAACCGAAATTTTTATGGGCAAGTGATCACTACCGTGGAGATCTTGAATCACATTCCATGTGCAATCCAACGATAATGAATTCGAACAAAGTGTGAGGTCTAATCTACTGCCAACTGAGGATGTACCAGCCAAACGTGTTACTTCTCCATTGTTGAGAACTGTCATATTGAAGTTGTCACAGAGGCAGAGATCGAAATTCTCACTCAGCTGGGTGAAAACCATGCTCTCTCTCAAGCAGGTTGTCGATGAGTGGCGCACCGTTCACTTTTTCATCTCTCCTTTTTCGCCGATAATTCATTATCCTCTCTCTTGCGTATGCGAAAATATCTCTCTCCAAAATTCAACGAAAATATTTTCTCATGTCACATTTTTCACTGACAACATGCTCGTAAAACCTAGATCGTATACGAGGAGCAATAACTGAAAATAAGGCCAAACCGGTGCACACTGGTACCGCCATGGACCATCATCATCTAATTATAATGGAAAAATAAAACATAAAACATAAAGACTGGTACATTTTCAAGTGTCAAAAAGTAAGTGAAAAATAATTATCGGCATCAAGGATTCACTGAAAACGAAACGATTTATCAGCTCCTCATGCTCTCCGAAAATTATAAATCGCTGTTGCTTTTCTCGCGAAAACTACTGTGAGCATATAATAGTCTCTCGCTTCTCACCTTCTCATAAGCTTCTCTAAGTGGGTGAAAAATGACGTTTCTCTTCTCAAGTAGGTGAAAATTTCAGTCTCTGCACAGAGGTCATATATCAAAGAAGAACGGTTGTCATCGTACAGTTCTCCCCAGCCTGTACCGTGAGAGTTAAAATCTCCCATGACCAACCGTGGAGCAGGAAGAACCGAACAAACATCTGAGAGTTGTTTTCGGTTAATGGAGGCTCTTGGAGGAATATAAACGGAAGCAATGCAAAGGCTTTTATTTTTAATAACAGCCTGACATGCGACAACTTCAATACCTGGAATAGGAGGAAAATTCACTCTATAGAAGGAGTAGCACTTTTTGATCCCCAAAAGTACTCCCCCTCCACGCGAATCCTCACGATCAAGACGAATAATATTGAAATCATGAATCGGAAGATTGATTTCGGGAGAGAGCCATGTTTCACAAAGAGCGAATGCATCACAACCGGTAGTGTGAGCTAAAAATTTAAAAGATTCCAATTTAGGAATCAAACTTCGACAATTCCACTGTAGAACAGTGATCAAATCCCCGACCTCATTTGGAAAATTATCCATCGAAGGAAATGATAGCTGCAAGGATGGGCCACTTTAATGTTAATTTCTGCAAAAAGGTTTTCACAGTGGGAAGCATTGCCATAACAATGCTTTTGAGAGGGTCAGAAATTTCGAGGTACTTAAAGATACCTTCGGCAATGTCATCAAATGAGAACAGCCCACTAGAGGAGGGGCTTCTGTTCTTAAAATTGGGGCTTCAGGGTTTTGGATGTCCCCGGGAGAGATGGAAAGTCCTGGGTGTAGTTAGTACTACGAAAACCAGGTGGATTAGGATTTTCCTTTTTTCCACCTTTTCTTGAATTGGGCAAGCTGGTTTTGGGCTCCGGTTCAGCAATTTTCCGTGGGCGGACGCGTCTTCGCTTCCGTGAAGCACCTTCCGGAAAGCTGAATGATGTTCCCTCTTCAGCCAAATCAAAGTCAGACTCGTCATCTGACAGAGGAGCAAAGGGATTTGTATTGACATTGGGTGATGGTGAGGCTTTCTTCAGCATTTCGGCGAAAGATTGCCTGGAACGCTGTTTTAGCGAGCGTTCTAATTTTTCCCCGCGTTGTTTGTACGCCGGGCAAGATGAGAGAGCATGTGGAGGAGTTTCCCTGCAGAAAGCGCATTTTGGTGTGCTGTCTGCACAGGCGCCATCCTCATGCTTCTCCCCACAATTAGAGCAGCGTGCCTTATTGCTGCAATGGGAGGTCGTATGTCCCATCTGCTTGCACTTTTCGCAGATCATTACCCGAGGTACAAACAACCGCACAGGTAGTCGAAGTTTTCCCAACTCGACGTATTGAGGGAGAGCTGAACCAGAAAAAGTCACACGAAACGAGTCTGAGGGGGTAAATTTCTTTTCACCCTTAGTGATCGATACGGTGCCTAGTTTTCGCACATCGAGTATCTTGACTGAAGGAAGCAGAGGGTTCTTAAATCGACCAACCCCCTGCTTCAACAGGATCTCAGGGGTCAAACTCGCTTCGGAGACCACACCTTCTATCTCAATACCTCGAGCTGGGATGTACACTAAATACTCCAGTGTAAAAAATTGAGAGACAGCAATTTCGTTAGCTTGTTTAAGGTTGGACACAACGACTTTTAACTTATTGTGTCTCACCTTAATTATCTCGGTCACGGCCGAGAATCGTTTCGTCAGATCGTTTGAAATCTGGTAAATGTTGAGAGGTTTCGTTTTGGGCCGAAAATAGACTACCCAAGGACCAGATGAACTATCTGGATAAGCACGCGATCGGGTAACTTTGAGAGCTACCCCATCATTTTGCGCCATAGATGATTCATCTTCCGATAAATCATCCATGGCTCGCTTGTGGGAGCTTATGGCTCAACCACTAACGTAGTTATCTACAATCAATCACAGATACACAAATTAAACCTAAGCACACACACACTCACACACTCTCAGTCACTCTCCACAGTCACACAAACACAAGAGCGAGAAACAAAAACTTATCTTATATACTAATAAAAAACTTATCTTATATGTATCACTGATCTACTGCAGACGGGCGACGAATGTGCTGCTGCTGCTGCCGAGCGACGATGAGTGGCCGCGTGTACCGTCTAGGCGTGGAGCTAAACGATGATGATGATATTGTTGGTCGGTGGTGGTTAGCAGATGAACGATTGCACGCTACACACAATGGACTGCTGGTGTGCGTGCCGTATAGATGCGGAGCAAAATGGCTTTTAGATCGGGGCAATATTGCTGATTGCAATTAATGACGTTGTTGCCCTGCTAGATCACACAACGTTTTCTTCTTCAGAAACGGAATTTCACTCGCGATCAAGAAAAACTAAATGAAACTGACTTGAACTGATAATAACACCTACTAAAAAACTTCCAAAGGTACGGAGAGCGGATCGAACGAACTGTACCGTTCGCTTGTTCACTGGGCAATCCTAAGGTTCACTTTTGCAGTGGTTTATTTTAAATCAGTTCGAAATGAAGTGCAAAGCGATAAATTGTGGTCGCAGTGACGTGTCACATCCGGGTCTCCATTTTCATCGGTTCCCGAGAGATCCAATCGTTCGCCGAGAGTGGGGTAAGGCCTGCATTGGGAACGCACGTGAGGAAGACACTCTCTTGCTCAAAATTTCTCCCCACAGCAGAATTTGCAGCGTAAGCATCAATGAAATTTGATGAAACCCTATCAATTAACGTTTAGTTTGATGCAGGTTCATTTCCCGAACGACAAAAGAAATGTTTTTAATTACTTTATTTTCAATGGGATTACTGTGTAAACATATCTGGCAACACTGGAGCGACCCCCGTATCATAGCAATCATAAATTTATAAGAGGTCATCTCTCTCTCAAATATGTCGACCAAACACCAGCATTGACGGTGACTTTCCGGTCGACGGATGGTTTATTTTACGGTAGGTCAGCAGGATGTTGATCAGCTCCAAAACCTAGAGCACTTCAACGTTTTCAGCTTCCTCTCAATTATTTGAACGTACCGCTTCACCATTGGCCATTCGTCGCAGGAAGGTACGGTGTACCCATTTTGCGCACCATGCCATACTTGCTAAGGAATCGCTGGAAAAACTCCGTAGTAAACTGAACGCCATGGTCGCTCACCAGTGTTAATAGGACGCCAAACCTACACTCTTAAAAATAATGAATTTTACGCGAGACGTAATCCTTACAACCTGTAAATATTTCAAACTTAAATTCACATATCCTTCCGTTTTAAGTTTATTTGGATGTATTCTTAAAGCCTCATTCGAAACATCTAATAACACATACACTGCCTGTAACCGCATATCAGTCCCATATTACTTTTTGACGTGTTTGAGTTATGATGCGCAATTGCCTTATTTTTTATCATATTTTCGAAAGCAATAATAAAATTTAGCAGTTAGTTACAAAAAATGTGAAAAAATATCAGGTCGGCTTGTCCCTTCTTTAGAATTGTGGTTGTATTTCTCAAATGTTTAATCCTTCTTAGAGACATAATAATATAATAAATTAAGCAAAAAATGTAATTATAAACAGGAATAATATTGGAATAAAAATCCATTCTACCAATCAGTCCCCCGTTTTTCCAGTTTGAGACAATTCAATTAAAGATCTCTTCTTCTATACCTCAACCAATGGTAAAAGGGTTTTAAGTTAATTGGTTTTTCCTGTCAGCGTCAATGGCTCGAGGTTGGCTCTTCTTTTTCAATTGACCTTCCAGATCAAAGTCGTCAGCTGAAATTAGTTTTTCTTGTTTGTTTGTAAATAATTTGCAGCACTTCAAGTCCTCACCTTTTACAGAGTTACTGTAGTGAAGATACAGGGATCCTTACTTCACGATTATATATATTTGGAATCCTAATGGCCGCACTCTTTGACGCATCTGAAATTCTCCAAAATTACAACAAGAGCAAGGCGCTGAGCCGCCTTTCTGTTAAGTCACGATTCCAAAATTGTTTTTTGCGATTTTTTTTGTTCCGGTGTTTATTGATTCCGCCTCTGTGGTAAAAAAAGCTACTATCTGAGTCATGATCCGGATGCATAAAACGTGAAACATCATTCAATGCATCATGGACCTTCTTTTGATCTGCATTTGAAGATGGAGCATATAAAGCTGCATCACCTTGAGGATCATTATCCACTGACACAAGTTTTTCCGCTTTTATGGAACAAAAACTTCCACAGGTTGCATCCTCACCAGAGTGCTTTAAAACTGATCTGCTTTTGAAAATATGAATTGGCTCAAATTATCGAATTGCCATGATCCCTTTCTTTCTTGTCCGACAAGAAAAAAGTGTCGCTGGCGTCGGTGGTGTAGTGGTAAGCGTGACTGCTACTGGCACCCCAGTGGGTCTGGGTTCAATCCCAGTCGACGTCGGTGGTTTATCTGAGGCGAAAAAATCTTGGTCACGTCTTCCTTCGGATGGGAAGTAAAGCCGTTGGTCCCGGTTCATAGTCATGAGTCGTTAGGTAGGGTCCAGGTGGTGTAGTCGTCTCCCTGGCGTCGGTGATTGTCACCATGTGAGGAAATAGGCCGACGGAAAAAAAAAGTAAAAAAAAAAACAAAGTGAAATTCGACCAAAACCCTTGCATTTTTTCACGATTTTAGATAGAAATAACTTACCAGCTCTTGTCATCGCATCAAATCCACAATCTTCGTCGACAGAACTTTCATCACTATCACCAAAGTAACTCTTGATTAGCTCTAGGACATTTTGATTTCGTAAAGAAATGTGAAATCTCCGTGAAACACAAGCTTAGAACAGCAATTTTCAACTCGTTCCAGTCGATCAAATATTACATAAAACGCTAGATAACGGGAGCAGATTTCGCGTCTTTTTATGTTCAAAATTTATAATTCTACATATTTGGCCACGTTACATGGAAAGGGAGGGGTATTGATCATATCTTATGAATGTACTACATGGTGAAAGGAGAGTTAAAATGTTCGGAAAATGTCTTACGTAATATTTGAACGAACCCCATGATAAAGCATACCGCATCAGAGCGATATTGTTGAACAAACAGAATGGGACCGGTATGCGGTTACATTTATGCTTGATGGACAAAGTAACTGCATATATTGTCCCAATGCGTTTTTTTTCCCAAAAACACATTTTTTTATTTCTTTTTTATTGCATGGTAAACAATGCATACTATTACATATAAACTATTAAAACATAGAGTAAAAATGAATTAAGAAAAATGCTTTCCCAACTTGAATGATCGTTTTCTCGGTTTGCTGTTTTTCAATATGGGACTGATATGCGGTTACAGGCAGTACAAGTACACGTCGGGTCATTGTCATCGAGTCATTATCGTCGACTTCAGCATTAGCGTTGTGCAATTCCTAAAGTCGATTTCACACGTCGTGAAAAGTTAGTTCGGAATGGTGCCTGCTAAGCTTTTTATTTGGTGTGCGGAAACACCACCATTTATTGAAAACACATTCAAGTGCATCGAAAGTTAGAAGCATTCCTGTGCGCAGTTAGTTTCAGAGTGGAATTCAAATCCTTCATAGCATGTCAAGGAAGCACCGCCATCGCCAAAGAAGAAAAAAAGAAACTAAATTTATCATCCCTATCCGACACTCGGTTGTGAATGATACAATATGAGACGTAACACATACCCTCAAGGATCCTTATTTTCTAACCCTCTAAATCATTGAACGGGCATTGTTTTGCATCTTCAAGAATTTTGAAATAAAGTTTTTACTGCGCATTTAAAGTGCATTTTAATACATTATTGTGATGATCATAATTTCTAAAATAAATGAGTACTTTTTCCCCAGTAGATGATATTTTCGTGCCATTTATTATAATCGATTTTTGAATTTAAATTAATCTTAATTAATTATGATCAAAAGAAGGCAGATAATTACGTGAACGATAGGTGCATTCTGAAATTCTAATTTTGTGTATCAACTTACATTTACGTCATGGCATGTAAACCTTCAGTTTTAGTTTTTACTGTCATGTAATTTTTGTAACAGATGTAAATTTATGTCCAATGGGCCGCTCCCTTTATGTGCATCCAAGTAGACTTAAATTGACATGACTTTTTCTAAGTGTGTAGTGAAGGCGCTCGCGACACATGTTGACGGTGCATACGGCCGTAGAGGATCACCAGACCTACGACAACTTACTGAACGCATTGACGTATATGAAGAACTAGGTATCCATGAATGGAGCCGCAAAATCCACATGGATCCGTCGGAATGGTTCACTCGGAGCCGATTTTCAGCGGTGGCTTGACTCAGCTCGGTAACAGGAGAGCAATAGGGTAGAGTATCAATCTGCTTCAACTATAAAGTATACGATTCCTCATTATTATTATCAAGACCGGTCGACTCTAACGGAAAACTCGACATGGCGTCAGCGTAAATTTGGTTGGTAGATTTGCGAAACCGAATTTCATAGTCGAAACTCTCCAAGTAGGTGGTGAAATGTTGCATTCTTAAGATCTTCAAGATAGCTTGGTTGTCGGTAAGTAAAGAAAACTTCCAATCGTAGATATATTAAAAGAACGTTTTAACTCCAAATCTCACAGCATACACCTCCTCAGCATACGCCGCCTCATCTACCTGCAAGGTGTACTCGGTTCTGGGCATGCGAATTGGATTAGACACTTCGTGTCATCCGGATACACGTGGCATAGTACCGCCCTTACCCAGTAAGTCAAAGCGTTGACGGTTTTCATTTGCTCTTTCACCGCCCTGAAAGAATCGCATTGCATGTTCAATCTGAATGATGCATAACTCTTAAGCAAATTGTTCAGAAAATACCGGGCCGTACTCAGGTTCTGAAAGAGCCGCCCGCAGTAATTCAAAAATTCGTCGAACTATCGAATATCCTCGCTGTTTTTTGGCATAGGTTTAGGGATCGCCCGTATAATCGAGAATACGCAGTATTAATATTATGCACGAAAACCTCTCACTTGTCCTTGTTGATTCGTATTTCGCGTACTTCCAGACACCGAACAACCTTCACCAGCCGACGCAAGTAAACTCCATCATTTTCACCCGGGATCTTAATGTCATCGAGAAAAACTACTACGTTTGATGGCTTGTCGAATAATTCACGACGAAGGCACGAAAGCCAACGTCGTCAATGGCCATTGGCTTTCACGAATCGTTGAAATGTTTTTTTATGACAGCTGAAACTCTCCACTTTATTTTGTGGTACAACATGTTTGCATTCTTGTTACATTCAGTAAAATGGGGTCGAATCAAGAGGAAGTGCGCCAACACATTTTGTATGGATGGCAGCAAATCTTGCTAAGTAACCAAAATTGCTGGAAAGTACCTTGTTTTGTGTTCGCAAATCATTTGACCAGCACTTGACTGTAGATCGGAAGGATGGAAGTGGAACAAATCGAAAAGTATGCTCCCGAAAAATGGACAAGAAGGTGGTAGCCATTATCAAGAAAAATCTCAATCTTTCTGTGCGAAATGTGGCTCGCAAAGTTGGGATGTCAAAATCATACGCCTAAAAAATAAAGCAGAGGCGTCCTTGCGTCCTTGAAGGCGTACAAAGTGAAAAAGGTGCCCAACCATAACAAGCAAAATCGCACTGCAAAAAGTCGTGCTAAGGAGCTTTACACCAATTTTTTGCAATAATTTTCTTGTATCATAATGGACGACGAAATATACATATTCGAAGACAATAAACAGCTCCTGGGTCTGGCTTTTTATACCGCAATGCAAAAGAACGCTCTTGCAAACCATTTCCGGGCAAACAAAAATTCCCTATATGTATTTGATTTGGCAAGCCATATGTAGTTGTGGTCGAAAATCTAAAAGTTTCATCTCTACCGGCTCTATCAAAAAGGATGTGTACGAGAAAGAATGTCGACAAAAGCGGTAGCTACCGTTTATCAGAAGCCACGACTGTCCACAACTGTGTTGACCTGATTTGGCCTCTTGTCACTATGCGAAATCTGTCCTGGAATGATATAAGGTAAAGCGGTCAATTGAGGATACCATACGGAACCTGATGGCGGGTGTACCACAGAAAGTTCAAGAATTTTCCGGAAAAAATGATTAACAATAGATTAATGTTTTTAAAATAGGAATTTCTTTTTTATTGTGGAATAAAAAAATGGTTTTGTTGAATTAGGTTAAATTTTTTTTTTGCTGCTCTTATTTTGGTGTCACAAAATTTAACGTGGACAGGCTTTACTGGCATCCCTGAAGCACTAGGGTGATGCAAAATTTGAAATATTTGCTCCCTAAGCTTAATCGACGCCAATTTGGGTCCTGATAGTCCCCAAAAAATTTTAACACATTTGGTTTTTAATTTGGCTTTGCACGCTATTCAAAAGTTTGTATGGAATTAGTATGAAGAATCTCAAACTTACATTTCCGGATCCCTAACATCTTGATATTATGTCCTTAAACCAAATCTTATATACATTCATATAGTGTAAAGTTGTCAACTATCAAAATGCCGAAGATACTTGACATGTAAATTTTATATAAAAATAGTTATTCAACAAATATAATAATAAGATGTAAAAATATGTAATGTATATAAAATATATAAATATAAAATATATAAAATATATATAATAATATAAATAAAATAAAATACATAAAATATATGCATATAAAATATAAAAAACATATAAATAATAAGAAAACAAAAATAAGAATAAAACACCATACCTAAACTGTGTATTTTATGTTTTATTGAATAACTATTTTTGTATAAAATTTACATGTCAGGTATCTTCGGCATTTTTATAGTTGACAACTTACACTATATGAATGTATATAAGATTTGGTTTAAGGACATAATATCAAGATGTTAGGGATCTGGAAATGTAAGTTTGAGATTCTTCATACTAATTCCCATACAAACTTTGAATAGCGTGTGCAAAGCCAAATTAAAACCAAATGTGTTAAAATTTTTGGGGACTATCAGGACCCAAATTGGCGTCGATTAAGCTTAGGGAGCAAATATTTCAAATTTTGCATCACCCTACTGAGCACTTTGTATATGTAATTTGTCAACATATTTGTTTTGTTCTGATTTCAAATTTAATACTTTGCGCCTTTAGTAGCTTTTTTTAAATTGAAATTTGCTTCTGTACCCCTTTATTCCGTGGTATGTGAGCGAAATCCATCTCTTAAATAGCATGCTTGAATTGAAAAACTTAGATAAATTTTTTTTCAATTTAGTAGATTTTGTAGATTTGGAGTATGCTTGAAAGCGAGAAAGAGAGAAAGAGAGAGAGAGAGAGAGAGAGAGAGCGTGTGTGTGTTTTTTTCTTTCTTTCTTTCTTTATTATAGTGCCTTTCAGCCTTTGGCGGGTTCGGCACTATGTGTGTTTTTTAAGTGTATAGAAAGCTTCAAAAGTCTGGCCTGTAGTGTATTTGGCAAGGTCTGGAACTAACTAGAGTGGACCTCTGCTCTACTCTCCATTTAGCTCCCATCTACTTTGGTGGAGCCATTTAGTTACCACTTACTGAGCCATTTAGCTTTCACCTCTTAACGCAGTCGACTTGAGTAGTTCCCGACGTTGGGTCTATCCTACGCCAACGAAGAGTTCCCGAGTGCCGAAGTCAGGACAGCGATTCAGGTGGAGCTTAGCGTCCGGGTCGCTGGCTCACCGCACCCCGAAACCAGTGCTGTGGCGTGTTATATTCTACTTATTCCCGGTCATGGATCGTGCCTACTTCGACAGGGAGGTCTTCGGCGCAGAAATTCCTCCAAAACCGATGAGCCTTCGTACGGTGCCAAAGCTGGTCCAGCGATTTTAAGCGGAGTATGACTTCCAGGACGCCCCGAAGACCTCAAACCACTCTTCTTCGTAGCACATTTCTTCGACAACACTTCTTCGAACCTAGGGCATTCTAAGAAGACGTTCTCCGGTGTCTCCTCCAAGTTCGCGCACTTTGGAAAAAAGGTGAAGAAACATGACCAAACCGATGCAGATACTTCCGGAAGCAGCCGTGCCCGTAGAGGAACTGCTTCAGATAGAAGTTCACATCGCCATGCTTCCTATTGATCCAAGCTGATACATTTGAGAAGAACCGGTGGGTTCACCTTCCTCTTACCACATTGTCCCACTCTTGCTGCCACTTAGCCAACGAGTCCGTTCTGACGATTATCCTCGCATTTCTGGTATACCTCCGCTGATAACATTCGACGTCTTTGACCAAGGTCGACCAGCGATAACGCATACTGCTGTAATAATATTGCATAACTGGCAACAATGTTGTGTTGAACCAGACATCCTTTCTAGAGTATGAGTTAGTATCAAATGTGTTATCAACTGGTAGAGAGGTCTAAATACATTGCATCAACGTATTACCTCGTGTTTTATCACTAACATTCTGCCAGTTCTTACAACTGCCTCTGACGAAATTGTTCTGCAGGCGCTCGCGACTCGCGTCGGAACACTTTGTTCAGCTTCCTATTATTACACTCAGTTTTCATCGCCGCGACCCTGGCTGGGTTTAATTGGGTCATTCAAACAGTCTTTGAGTTCCGAGCATAAGATCTACAGTTGTAACATCGTCAACAAACATTATAAAGCAATATAACATGTTCTGAGTCATCCAAACTATCCATGAGTTCAGAACATAGGTCCTACAGTTGCAACAAAAGCTTTCTGTGCTACGCTGGTAAAGCATATTCATTGAATATCTTGAAAGACCAACAGACATTATGAAATAATCTTCTAAGTTATCCAAACTATTCTGGAATTCAAAGCTGAAAATCTACATCTGTAACTGTAGCTTTCTGGACCAAACAAAGTAGCAGTGTATATTTGACCAATTTAAGTGAGTCTTTTAGAAGGTAAACAGATATAATAAAAATTTTTGGGAAGTTCTGGGTCACCAAAATATCCCTTGAGTTCAGAAGTCAGGATCAACAGCCGTAACATTAGCTTTATAACCTATGCAATGTGACAATATGCATTCAAACACATTCAGTGAATCCTCTGTTAGGTCACCAGTCTTTATCAGATTATCTTAGGATGATCAAGTTCATAAAAACTGACCTGAGTTCAGAAGTTAAGATATACAGTAATAACCATAGCCCCTTGGCCTACACAAAATTGCAGTTACTATTCAAACATTTTCAATTACTATTCTGAAACATCCACAGACATCATAGGATAATCTTGTAAGTTTTAGGTCATTCAAAACATAAGGTCTACAATTGCAACAGTAGCTTTATGGGCCATACAAAGTTAAGTTAGTTTGTTTGGCATGAATATTCCAAGATTATCTCAACTGGTTTGTTGGTCTTCCGGGGCATTTATTGAATATTTTTGTATAGATCGTAACACTGTTAAGTGGATAAAGCTACTGTTACAACTGTAGATCTTAAGTTCGGAACTTCAGGACAATTTAGACGACCTAGCATATCTTAAAAAAAATATCCTACTTTTTTGAAACATTTCTTTGTTATTGGGGAACCAATTTAATCAGAACACATAAAATTGCTTGTATAATAACGCTTGGAAAATGTTGAGCCTGAAAGAATTTATTCAAAATTGGGTGAAATATTGGAAATGGAGAACCAATCGTTCATAACCTGTTTGAGCTTTTCGGCAGAAATGCCTCGCATTTCGATGACTTCGCTGCAAAAATCCAATTCTGATACACAAACTTGTTTTCCAGAATGTAAACTAAGACGCACAGTATAAATCAACCGTCTAACGTCATCCGGTTCAGAGGGACACTCTCGAGTCCCGTTAAATCTCGGAGAGGGTTACGGCAAGATGATGGATTGTCGTGTTTGTTGTTTAACATTGCATTGGAGCTAGAAATTAGAAGAAGAATTAGTATCTTCCATTTAATTCCAACTACCTTTGCTTATCTTCGACAGATACGCGTATTTCGTCTACAATGTGCAGACTTCTTCAGTGTCTCGTACTAATAACTCGACTGAAAGAAAACCTTCGCCACCTGCCGTATATATACTATTTTCAAAATACAAAACGTTTACCTATCATTATGTTGTTTATACCTATCTTATTATTAGTTTGTCTATGCCTATCCTAAGTCAAAAACAAGTGTACTTAATATCCAATTCGCTTCTTTCTCATTTATACCTAACATACTTATTGTGTAGCAGCGGGTGTTCCGCTTCGTCGGGTTTGATGTCGTTTGGGTAGTAAGTTGAAGAGCCATGTGTAACCATTGCCTTGGTCTTTGTTTAGTAGATTTGTGTTCTGTTGTTTGTTTATTTCTAAGCTTTCTGCGACGTCTAATTTCCAGGGTGTAGATGTAGTCCGTAATATTGTGATGTCATTCGTCGTTATGTCGTGATTTTCCGTGAAGATGTGTTCTGCGACTGTTGATTTGAAGTTATGTGAAATTCCATTCTCGTTCTGTTTGACAGCCTTAGTTACCTCCGCTAGATGCTCCTTGAACCTTGTTGCCAAGGTTCTCTTTGTTTGACCTACATATATTTTGCTGCAGTGTTTACACTTGATTCTGTTTACACCTGATTCTGAGAAAGAAGCGAATTAGATATTAAGTACACTTGTTTTTGACTCAGGATAGGCATAGACAAACTAATAATAAGATAGGTATAAACAACATAATGATAGGTAAACGTTTTGTATTTAGAAAATAGTATATATACGGCAGGTGGCGAAGGTTTTCTTTCAGTCGAGTTATTAGTACGAGACACTGAAGAAGTCTGCACATTGTAGACGAAATACGCGTATCTGTCGAAGATAAGCAAAGGTAGTTGGAATTAAATGGAAGATACTAATTCTTCTTCTAATTTCTAGTTACAGGTATTCCACTAAACAGCTCAAACCCTCTAGGATTGCATTGGAGGGTGTGACTCGAAGAGCTGGTATAGACACGAGTGGCACGATCTTGGCAACTTTGAGACGATGGTGGAAACGTACATCAGACTTAAGGCTCAAGCTGGTAGAATTGGGCTTGTGATTAATGTGTTGAAAACAAAATACACGAACGGAAGAGGCTCACGAGAAGACAATGTTAGCTTCCTACCACGAGTTCAGATCGATGGTGATGAAATTGAGGTAGTAGACGCTTTCGTGTATCTGGGCTCATTGGTGATCGCCGATAACGACACCAGCAGAGAGATGCAAAGGCACATTATGGCTGGCAATCGTGCCTACTTTGGACTCCGAAGGACGCTAAGATCGAATAAAGTTCGCCGAACGGCAAAGTTGACTCTCCGCAGACAGTGAGGCTGGTGAGTTACAGCTATGGACCGATTACAATTGAGACAACTTCTGTGTACAGCAGAGGCCACACCGTTCTTGGTCTGATTAGTAAGTATGGTAAGTAACGTCATCAGGTTTGGTGCAGTTTCTTGTCCTAATCGCGTTTATACCATTTGGGCCACCCTATGTATACACTTGTATAATGTAAACAAAGAGGAGTACAAAGTACAAAGGGAACAAAGTAAGATTCAAACGGTAAATTTTTATTATAATTGTTATGTTTGTATTCTCCGTGCGTGGAGTAACAATTATGGTGTAGAAGGAAATGTTAAATTCTTGAAACCCCTAGCACTTTCATGCAAACTAGGGCCTCCAACACAAGGAATAACATTTCAATAACAATGCTACTTTCCGTAGGGGTGCTGAGAGTTTTGAGAAATTTTCGTTTGAATCTTACTTCCTCTCTTTATCTACAAAATCAGATACGTCTGTTTGAATAAGTACTTATTTATCATTTAGGTTTTTACATTCCACAGATTCTGTACAAATTTAAGTACTCTGCTCATTTAACGGTTAAAATGATAGCATTTCCAAACATTCTACGTGTAGCTATACATTGACTATTCTGGCAACACTGGTGAAGAGAATAATGAACCGGTTCTCACCGGTAAATAAATTATCATGGCATGGTGAGATCCCGTCAATAGAGACAATAGACCACAACGACAATACGCAGTTAGGAGACTCTGAAAGATTGTTGTATTTATTAAAGTTAAGAATTTCGCTTAAAAGTAGTGAGCTTAGTTTCAAGTTAAGAAATTACTGTCTGTGGAAAGCTTTGGCTTAAATCTATCTTAAATCGAATTGAATTATAGCTAACCTATTTATCTACACTTATTTGGCATAATTCTGATCTTAAAATAGAAGGTCAACTATTGTGAGGTATGATTAAAATTAAAAAATCAGTAAACGAAACTAAATAAATAACTTGAACTTAGGCTAGGAACGAAACACACAAAATCCATTTGTCCGCAGCACGAGGGTTACAGAATTAAACTACTTGTTGCAAGTAAATGTTACATCTAAAAAATACAAGTTACTAAATAAAAAATTAGTTTTAGCTGCTAGAAAAGCTGC